>VWYP01030205.1:211863-281388 GCA_013400435.1 Pycnonotus jocosus
GGGCTGGCGGCGGCGCCCCGGCCAGTAAACAAGGGGCTGCCCCCGTCAGCTGCGAGCCGAGCGGGGCGGCCGCAAGAGGCGGCGCGGAGCGCGGGCACGGGACGGGACGGGCCGGGGGAGGAGCAGCGGCGGCGGCGGCACCCAGCTACCCATCATCATACATCCATCCAGCCACCCTTCATCGTCCATCCGTCCAACCATCCATGTGTCCATCCATCCTTCTATCCGCCCACCCACCCATCCAGGCCGCCTGTGAGCCCGGCTGGCGCTCCCGAGGAGCCGCTGTGGCCTCGGTGGCGTTCAGCGAGTAAAACGCAGGAGTTGAGCAGCCTCACCTCGCTGTGGGTTCAAATGGAAGGAGAGTAGGGTTAGGTAAAAGATGAGGGAAAAGATTTTTACTGGGGGGATGGTGAGGCCCTGGCACAGAGTGCCCAGAGCAGCTGTGGCTGCCCCTGGATCTCTGGAAGTGTCCAAGGCCAGGCTGGACAGGGCTTGGCGCAGCCTGGGACAGTGGAAGGTGTCCCTGCCATGGGACAGGTCGCCAGAGATGGTCCCCAAGGGCCCCTTCCAACCCAAACCTTTCTGGGATTCTGTCTCACTGTCCCCAGTGCTGATAGCCCAGGCTGAGAGCAGTGCCGCTGCTTTGGCCGTGCCCGTGTCCCTTCTCCTCTTGGAAAGGATGAATTGCAGCAGAGCTGGACAGAGCTTGGGATAAGGATACCGTCTACCACTGCCACTGCTTTCAGTATCACAGAACCCAGAGAGCCATTGCAGATTTCTGGTTCTTTTTCCAGTGAGATTCACCATTTGGTGCCTTTTTAATCATCTCTGTGCTGCACTCACGCTAAGCCATGACAGTACGTTTCCTGGCAACTTCCAGTAATTTTATCTGGCTCTTGCTTTCAGCCATTTCTGCGAGACAAATTAGTTATAAACTGCTGGAATAAAGCCTTTTTTAATTCAAAAATGCTTGGCAAATAGACATTCTTTAAAATTTTTATCCCACCATCTTTAGCTTCCAACAGATCTCTCTCACTTCTGTGTGACATTAAGGGCCCCTGGGCAGACCAGTGGTGACCAGTAGGTCACTGTGCCTCAGTCCCTTTGTCTGGACTCTGAATTGCACTAGGAGTTTACCCTATTTAAAATACTTTGCATTGCTTTTCCAGGTAAAGAATCACTGCAGTTGTCCCAGGGACAAGACAAAGTGTGAATGAGAGGAGGGCTGGTCAGTGAAATCAAGGCTCTGCTGGTGTGATTCACCCCCTGACACTGTATGAGGTTTCCCTGTTGGACAGGGTAAGGCTGGCAGCCTGATTCAGCCAGCATAAGCAGGATTAGTTGGAATGGTACCTGTGCAACAATAACTTGACATTTGCAGACTATTTAAATGCTGAGATGAAAGGCTCTGCTTAAGTGGGGATGCTTTCTCTGTCACCAGCACAGCAGATGTGCGTCTGCACAGCACAAGAGCTGTTGATTCAGCCCATTGGTGCATCAGAACAGTCATGGGAAGGCATTTCCCCCATTTCTGTCCTTTTTTCCCTAAATCCACACTGCTGCCTTGAGCTGACAAGTGCAGAGAGACTCGGAACCCCACTCATTCCAGACTGCTTCAGGAAGTAAGGGCAGTTAAGGAATGGAAATAAACAACTAAAGTATGCATTCTCTGCTTGCAAATTAACCTGCTTTATGACTGTAGACTTTGCATAGAACAGACAGGGCCAAACATCACCTGGACAGCTCGGGCTGTGTGGAATTTATACTGTGACTGTAACAGCAACCTGCTCTTGCTTACTCACTTATTGCCTCTCATGTAATAATGATATCAGCTTACACATTGGCACGTGAGGATTAAAAGCTACAGATTTATTATCTTTCCTTAAAATACTATTTTTAGTTTCTAATTACTGATTAAGAACATCAGGGTGCAACCTTTCCAGCATCTTTCCCATACATTCACTGCTACATATTCATCACGCTACAGTGCACTTGGTTTGCAATCAGATAAACCAACAGGAGCAATGTGGGCGCTTAGAAACTAAGCCAACACCTGCTTACTCTTTTTTTTTTTTTCCTAATAGCTGCAATGCAGGCTTTTCTTTAATGCTTGATTCAAGAAGCAACTAAAATCACCAGTTTGATATATTAAATATTGGCAACAGTAACATTTCTTTCTCCCCGCTACTGATGTTTTATGGTTTAGTTTAAATAACTTGGAAATAAGCAGGGGTGTCTGCTATGAACTGTGACAATCATAGACCTTGGGGGTTCAGATCTGAATCCTCCTAAGAAAATAAGTGCAGAGAGACTTGCAATAGACTGTATCCATCTGTTTGACTCTACAAAGACTTATTTGTTTTGGTTTGATCCATTCCTTGCTTAAGTCATGGAGTGGTTTGGGTGGGAAGGGACGTCAAAGTTCATCCCATTCCACCCCCTGCCATGGCAGGGACACCTTCCACTGTCCCAGGCTGCTCCAAGCCCCACCCAACCTGGCCTTGGGCACTGCCAGGGATCCAGGGGCAGCCACAGCTGCTCTGGGCACCCTGTGCCAGGGCCTGCCCACCCTCACTGCCAACAATCCCTTCCCAATATCCCATCCAACCTCATCCTCTGGCAGTGGGAAGCCATTCCCTGTGTCCTGTCTCTCATCCCTTGTCCAAAGCCTGCTGCTCTGTCCTACAGATGTCTCCACATCAAACCAACCTGTGAGTACCAATTTCCCTACAGATCCCTCCTCCAGATCAATGCTGCTCAGAGCTGAAGTCCTTGGAAGCCCATCCCTGGAGCAGGAACCACATTTGTATAAACAGGTAGGGACAATGACTTGTAAAGCATCTTGAATGTTGCAGCAGTGACATCCTTGCACTGTCACAAGTGTCTGTGGAGAGAGAACCCAGCTCAGCTCCCAACCACCAACACATGGAGCTTGCTGAAAACTTCACACCTTGAAAACCAAAGACATCTTTTTCTCTGCACACTGGAACACATGGGTGGATTTTAGGCTGTGTGTCCTTAGCCATACAAACTAAAGTTCCTCACTAATCAACCAGCCTGAGAACAGTCAAGGAACACAAACTTTGTGCCCAAAAGGACCTTTGGAGCAGTTGACCCACCAAGAAGGTTCATTGGTACCAATCCTGTTTTAAGAACTAAACTGCTTGAAAACCAGTTCAGGAGCCAAAGGCACACAGCAGCCTGGAGGCTGAGCTGAGGTCAGAATTCCCACTTTCTGCTCCACCAGAGCCACAGTTCACTGTGGCCTTCTCTTAACAACAAGTTGCAGCTGCCTGGGTGAAGAGTTACCCCATGGCTCGGGTTGCTCTGTTTTTATTGATTTGCCAGGCACTCTTTCCTGCTCACACATTTCTCACCAGGCAATTTGCACGTTATGCAGCCTCCTGCCCTTTGAAGATGCAGCAGAGCTGCTGTTGAAGCCAGCAACAGCCAAGTCTCTGCATCACTGGCAGGATGTTGCTGTGAAGGTTTACGGGATTGACTTCTCAGTGACTAAACCTAAAGCTGAGAATACAGGAGAGCTGACCTTGGAAAATTATCTCATCCTGTTTAGAGTCACACGAAATCCTTTGCCAAATCTCTTAATATAAAATATTTCACGTCATGGATTGACAGAGTTCCTTTCTTACCCTTCCTTCCGTCCACACCAAATCCGATAAGTGACTTTTCTGAGTGAGAAAGCTCAAAGGATGGAGATCCGGTCACTTTATGTGCTAAGGGCAGAATTCTCAGCTTTTTACTGTTGAAACAGGAAACACTGTCAGATCCTTCTGGACAATTCTATTGTTACATGAGCAAATACAAATTTTGGCCAGGGTGAAAATGGCAGAGGGCATCTCTCTGCTACGTGCAGGTCAAAAACCCTGGAGATGAAGGATGCAAATTCCAGCTCCTCATGGCCAACTGCAGCACTGCTTCACTTTGGCTTTTTTGGTCCAGTTTCTGGTTTTGTGCAGTTTGATTTTTTGGGTGTCATAGAGGCAGATGCAATATTTGACTTATTTTTAATCCCTTGTCAGAATATTTTTGTTCTACTTCAGCATCAAAGTTTTCAACTTGAAAAACCAAAGCACTGTCAGCGTTCCCAACCTGGTCTGGTGAGCAGGGCCCAGAGACAGCCAGAGAGATGTGGCTTTCAGCCCCTCGAGCCTCCTCACCCTCCATCCTCCATCCTTCCCTTGAGCTTCTGCCTCTCACCTTAGGCAGCCCCAGGTGTGCTTTGCACAAGCTGCTCCAGGCTCTCTGTATATTTAGCTACTGGGTTCTATCCCAGCCACTGGCTGCACCAGTTCTGACCCACAGCTCACCCCCAGCCCCTCCTTCTCTGGTTATTTCCTGACACCAATGCCTGTTTTTGTTGATCCAGAGTCTAATTTGGAGGGAGGGCTGCTCTGGGCAGCACCAGGGGTTCACAAACCCTGGCTCTGTGCTCGGCGCTGCTCAGGGTTTGCGTTTCGGACGAGCCAGAACTCCCAGTTCCCGTTTGATAACCGGTTTGTTCTGTCGCTGGGAGACACGCCCTCCCTCTGTAAATGTTACAAATCAGGCGTATCTGATCCATTATTCACTAACTGCTGCTGCTTCCCACTTCCAGCCCCTATTAGAAGGAGTGCTCATGCCAGAAATGTCACGGTGGCATCATGTGACAGGTGGTATTGATTTAGCGCCGTTGGCGTTTAATGTCACTCCCGTTCAGTGGGACACACGGCGAGTGCACACGGATTCCCAGCAGTGGGGCAGGTCAGGACAGGAGCTCCCAGCCGGCCCCATGCCAGGCCCTGGCACTTGGGAATTACATCGGGAATTCTACTGCAGATCACGACATTTGAGTATCTGCTCCGAGCTGCTCTAGCACTATCATTACAGTTTCTATGATTCACAGAATCACAGAATGGTTTGGGTTGGAAGCATCTTAAAAGTCCACCCCGTTCCCACCCCCTGCCACTATCTCAGGGTGCTCCAAGCCCCATCCCAACCTGGCCTTGGACACTTGCAGGGATCCAGGGGCAGCCACAGCTGCTCTGGGCACCCTGTGCCACGGCCTCCCCACCCTCACAGGGAACAATTTCTTTCACAGAAGAATCTAGATCACAACTACAAATCGTAAGACTTGATCCTGAGGTTTCATGGAAGGTTTACAGCAGACAATGAGAAGGGAGGTGACACTTGGTGTCACACAGGGAACAGTTGGGAGCAGAACCCTGCTCTGCCCACTCCCTCCTTTTCACTCTGTACAGGATATTCCATTTTGGCAGAATAGCTGCCAGTTTGGGCAAGCTGCTCACAGCCTCTCAAGTCTGATGCACAAAGTGCAAAGAAAACCCAAAAGAACGTGTGCCCAAAACCTGGCACTGCCCAGCCACAGGAGCCATTGTACCAGTGTTCTGTTCCTGCCACTCCTGCACCCTCACCAACTGGAAGGGTCCTTCCAGCACAATCCCAATCTGGCTGAGAGGACACTGCTGAGCACTGAGCATTGTAACACACACAGAGTCTCTGCCACCAGGGGTTTGCCAGAAAAGCTTAGCCTGACCCAGAGTCTGCTGCTGCCAGACTCCAATTGCTGCATCCACTGGACTGATGTGACCCAAGCCTCCACAGGGGTTTGGTTAAATGCTCCTTGCTGTCTCAAAGCAGGTAGTCTGCCAAGGAGCCAAACAAGCCCAGTGCCTGATAAACATCTCCCCATCTGGATTTCCCAAGCTTTTGGGAAAGTTAAGCAACTCTAACAGAAGGCCATTTCTATGCACATTCTATACATATTACTCTGTGGAGAGATCCACAGAGCCCTGTGCCACGAAATGGAGCTGAGGGCTGGAGCAGCAGAGCATCCACCACCCCCCAAGGGTCAGCCAAAAATAAAAACTGTCATTCAGCTGGGAAACGTCACAAAGCCCTTAGTCATTGTTTATTCTAAATAGCACCAGCTCCCATCTTCAAAGTGGTGTTGAATGACTCCAATTGCTAAATGAACTCTGGAAAAGCAAAGACAACCACCCAGTTTTGTGCAGGGGTTGCTGAGGCAGTGGATCTGTTGGGTTGGGGAAGAAGGGAATATTCTTCCACCTGGGAGAGAAGCCCCAGGAAGCAGAGGCTCAGTGCTCAACGGCCGCTGGAGATAACAAAAAGTGTTACAGGGTTCACTCCTGGCTGTTCATTCAAAACAACGAGCACCCATGAAATGGCAATGGTCAAAAGTTAAGTGGTTTCTGAACTCACTCCGTGCAGGCTTCTTTGTAAATCAGTACCTGTGACTTGGAGGGGTGAATGTTTTCTTGGAGACAAGCTATCACTAGCAGCTCCCTTTCATGTCTTTCCAATCAAAAATTTCCTAATTTTTAAGTGCCAAAAAGTTATAGGCAACCAATTTTGCTGATAGCAAAATTCAGTTTTAAACTTGTCTGCAATGATGCACGAAATCTTTTGCAAGCTAGGAAAAAATAATTTATTTTAAGTAATGAAAAGGACAGTGCTATGGATGATGAAGCATTAATGTTGCATCCCAAAATCTCACACACAAAATCCACTCCAGCATCTCATTCAGCCTCTAAGAGAAAAGCTCAGCATTGAAATGCCTGCAGGGAAAGTAGTAAACAATTAGAATTGAAAAATAGTTTGGTGACACAGCATTGACTAATGAAGCACAGTGAAATGTCAAACATTACATACAGATGAAGGAAAACAACTGGGAAAAGTAGAAATGTCCATAAATTGATTGCTACAACTATAAATTTCTCTAAATTCAAGGTAAGTAAAATGAATATATTGCAGATATCTGGGTAGCTGGAATGAAAGGCTGTACCTCATAATATAATTATTCATTTGATAATCCCTAAGTGAGTGCATACTACATTGCAAACATTGTGTTAAATGAACAGAAATACTTTGTGTAAAAGATGTTAACAGTATTCACTACCAGAGATGGGTTTGGACAGGAGAGAGCACAGCTCTGACACAGAGCCTGGTGCTTTGGGATGTGTTCAAAGTGAAGCTGGATGTTCCTAAGAACCCAATGGTGACAAACAGCTCTTCCCCCATCATCCCCTGTCCTGGGGCTGTTGGAATCAGCAACCAGGTGTGGAACACCCCATGGTTTGGTTCCAGAACAAAGCACAGCTGGGGTCACCTGCTGCCCCCCACTTCCTCCATGGGACACAGCTGAGCACTGACCAGCAGGGATGAAGAAGGATTTGATTTCATCTTATCACAAGCACCAACAGACACTCTCAGGCTGTCACACAAACCCTGCTTTACTGCAGTCTCTAAGTTTTTCTAGCAGCAGCAGTGGTTTAAAAATATAAGTTTACTTTTTCTGTTTTATTGTAGTGAACTCTTACGGCAACACTTAACAGGAATAATTTGCTCAAAAAGAAAAACTGAGTATTTTTTAAATTATCATTTCCATTTTGAAGACACCACCTTCCTTTGCCCTCATCCTCCAGTGCAAGCATGTTTGCACAGGTGAGGTCTGTGCCACCTGCAGCACTGTGTACAGTTCAAGGGTGGCAGGGTCACGGTGTTTCCTTCATGCAACGGCATCAACACAACAATGAGAAGTGAGAACATTTGCACGCACAAAAGGAAGCAAACACTGCACAGGAAGCAACTCCAGTCCTGCAGTAAATCTAAATTGGAGAAGACGGTAAAGTCCAAAGTCCCAAATACCCATCTGGGAAAAAGGTAAGCCTGAGAAGAGTTTTACCTGTTGATACTCTGAATCTGAGCCAGGCAAGCACCTGAACAACAGAATTCTCTTCCTACACCTGCAGCTGTGTATGTACAGAACTGAAATTAAATATCCTGTTGGCAGCAAGCTCCTAGGTCAGTACAGAAAAGCTGTGAAGACAGGTAAGAGTGTAAGACCTCAACTGTTATTTAAATTTGTATTGACTAAACGCCTTTTAGGAGTCATACCATTTGTCACAACCACATTAAAAACGACTGTATTTATCCACTAAAGGAACTTGTTAGCAGCTCAGTGTAAATTCTCATTGTTACCTCAGCTCTCCCCTCAAGAGGCAACAACAGTCACCAAGTAAACAAGTATCCAAGTGTGGAAAGCCTTCCTCAGGAAACCCTCCACTCCCTGCACAGGGAGGAGACACAAGGTAGGCCTCAGAAAGCCCCTTTAGGACATTGGCTGTGACAGTTCTCACACCAGCTGAGCTTTCCCACTGCACTGCAGGCAGCTTTAAATAAAATTAAACAGAATCATTTCAGTTTGGGGAAAATCCTGATGAAGAGAATCATGCTGATGAATATAAAACAAACTACAATTAACATTATCCACAGCAGCCAGTTCACGGATTTCTTGGCATGCTGCTCCAGGCGGTCGGACTCATCCTTCAGCTTCTCGAAGTTCTGGTCTGCCATCCTGAGGGAGTGTGACAGTGTCTGTGGAGCAAAGAGAGCAAACAGCATCAGCCTCACAGCTGCCACGTCTGGCAGCTTCTTCCAAGAGAGAAAAGGTTCAACTGCAGATAGGTGTTGCCCCCAGCCTCCCCACTCTAATCCCACCTGGAACTGAGCTCCAGGATTTCACACATCAGCACTTGAACCTTGTGGGCTGCAAAACTGAGGGGTCACAGCTCAACATGCACTACCTGGTTGTCCTGTTTGATCACGTTCTGGGCAGCCAGAGTGTTGTTTTTGAGGCTGCGAGCCAAGCTGAGCATTTCCTCAGCCAGCTTCTCCTGCATGTCCTGGTGGTGCTGCAGCACAGCATCCAGCTCCACTGCTGACTGCTTCTCATCTGATGTCAGGCCTCTGCAAGAGCACAAGGGAAAAAAGGGGATTTACATTTCTTTGTGGGTCAATCTCACAAGTTTTCCCCAGGTTTTACATCTCTGCAAGACAACAAGGCCCACTGAGTCAGCTGAAGCCATTATATTTTGGTTTCTATGAGCAGATATTTCATTCAATTTAAAGCATATCTGGGATTTAAAGGTCATTGGGAAAACAACTCCCAAAGCACTGGGCACTGGAATGAGAAATTCTGACTTACTTTCGCTTCCTTATGTTCAACTCCTCAGAATCTGGAAAAATAAAAAAGGTGTTTAGCATGTTATAAAGTCTCATACAATCACAGGCTAAAAATACAATTCTCCTTTAAGGGATTTTTTTATATCCAAATCCTACTCAGCTTCTGCCCCAAGGAATATGGGTGTCAAATGCCTACCTGCTTTCCACAGGGAAAAGAGGACACCCAACATCAAAAGAGGGGAAAAACCCCAGCTGAATCACATCCCTGAGGGCAGCATTTCAGCCCCTGTGTCTCAGTGTTCTTTCAGGACACGTTAGATTGGCCCAGCTCCAGCTGCTCTAACAGTAGCCATGGAAACGTCAAATTAATTCCTCCCAGTTCCCTACGTGAATAACATGGCTGTGTATTCCAGAGGAACTGAACAACACCTACTCAAAAGCACCCAGGATCACATGGTCTGCTCAGAGCAGAAGGGAACAGGAGCAACAATAAATTGCCCCTGCTAATTCTGTAATTAGAATGTCTGTTTCTGCATGAATGCTACAGAAAGAGCTTCCTGCAAGTCTCTGCCACCATTGATAACAACACTTCTGCTTTCATCTGTCAGGGTTTTTGGTTTAGTTTGCTTTTAAAATCTGCTGCCTGGGAAAGAAGTGAGGCACTAAATTAAAAGCACACTTTGGGAAATCTTGAACACCTGACCTCCTTCTTCCCCTCCCTGTAAGACTCAGGTTGACTAGTTAGAGGAAACAACAGATCAAACTTACCATCAGTAGCCAGAGGGTCCTGTGAGGAGAAAGAGAACCAAAACAAAACAGCAGATTACAAAGGCTCAGTGATAAAGGACAGCCCTGCAGGCCTGGCAGAGTGCCCATGCCCAGGATTTAGAGATAAAGAGGTGACTTCCCACCCAGCCTGGGACACTTTTGAGACACAGCCACCAGAGGCAGCTGGTTCAGGACAATGTGTAAATCAGCAAAGCAGCAGCAGCACTGGACATACTTTGCCAAGCAGCTCGCTCCTCATCTGGCCCGTGCAGCGCGCCTTGGTCTGCAGGTGGACGGTTTTGGTGGCCGGGGTTCTCTCCTTGGCCGTCGTCGGGGTGCGCCCAGGGGCCAGGAACTGGTTTGCCAGAGCCTTTTCGGTCGATGAAGACTGGCAGTGGGGAGAAGCAGGGAACAGTCGTGGATGTGACACTCTGCAGTGTGACGTGCAATCCCACACTGCTTCCCAACAGTGAAGTCAGCCTGAACAGCAGCACTGACTGCACCTCACTGATTAAAACCCAGCATATTGGCATTTCACAGCTCTCCACGTGCACCTGGGACCATCCCAGACAGGTGTCAGGCCTGAGGGACAGTACCTACCCTTGCATCTCACAGCAGAGGGGTGGGAAGGACGTAGGCAATGTATACTTTGCTTTCAAAAAGAAGTTTCATGCAATATCACCTTTTGACAAAATATTAATTCAATATATTTATTCAGGCTTTCACAAGGAGTGCCTAATAAGATTTTAACAACTGTTATTTTTAAAATGCAGGATAAAAGTAAGAATAGGAACCGATGAATTTAAACACAGAATACTGGAGTCTTTTCAAGCTGAGCTAGTAGATCTTACCAATTTTTCAGCTTCTAGGAGTCCCTTTAGGAAGTCCACTTTGCGAGAGTATTCATTCAGCAGTTCTGGGGCTGGCTTGCTATTGGAATTGAAAGATAATAAGATGGAAGCCAAAAGTTACCAGCATTTTCTACTGTTCTACTTTTCAAATACATTTTTTAAAAAACCCCACATGGTTCTTCAGAATAGCAGAAATAGCCTCAAGCTGGGAATACACTTGCAACCCTCTGCAAATCACCTTTTCTAAGGCAAGGAGGGCTCAGGGCACAGGTATTTCCACAGGAAAGCACACACTGCCGTGGTGTTAGTGGGCTATGGCTGACTTAGAGGTAACAGATTATCGAATCAAAGTGTCATTCATGTTGGAAAAGACCTCCAAGGTCATCAAGTCCAACCTTCGACTGAATTCCCACTAAGCCATATTGCAAAGTGCCACATCGGCTCTCTGCTTGATCACTTTCAGGGATGGTGACTCCATCCCTTACCTGGGCAGCCCGTTCCAATGCTTAACCACTGTTTCAGTGAATGACTTTTTCTTGGTATTCAACCTGAACCTCCCCTGACACACCCTGAAGGCGTGTTCCCTGAAGAACAAACCCACAACAGGCTCAGAGCGCTCACCTAGACTGCTTCTTCAGCTCCCGGAGCATGTCCTCCAGAGCAGCCACATACTGAGGGCAAAAGCAACACTTTAAGTGACAGCATTAAGGAGAAATACCCGGTCTGGCCAAGGCTGTGAGTTTAACACCACAGCGCTCCTCGTCTCGGTTACTGAGGCACCGGAGGCGGTGCTGCGGGGCAGAGGGGCGGGAGGGGCGCGGCGGCCTCACCTTCTCCAGCCGCCACTCCTCGGGGTCCCGCCGCTCCGCCGCCAGCGCCTCGCACCGGCTCAGGAGCCGCATCAGGTTCAGCTCCAGCCGCGTCGCGGCCATGGTGGCACCGGAACTCGCCTCAGCGCCGGGCGCCATCTTGGGGCGGGGCGCGGGGTGGAGCGAGAAGCGCCGGGCGGGTCCTGACCGCCCCGGTTTATTTAAAAAAAAAAAAAAAAACCACCAAAAAACAACCCAAACCCCAAACCTTCTCCAGATCACCCCAAACCCAACGTCCGCACACGGGCACAGAGGCAATTGCAGCTCGGGGCTGCTGGGGCAGCACTGTGGTCGGTGCTGTGGCCGAGCTGAGCTTTCCCCTCATTCCAACATGGCGCAGCGCCGTGAGGGGCCGGGACACGGCCGCGGCTTCAAGGCGCTGATGGCGGATCGCAGCTCGCCCTCAGGTGTGTCCCCGCACAGAGGTGAGGCGGCTCCGCACAGCACACCCAGCATGGGAGTTCCGCCTTTGCTCCAGCAGCAGCCAGATCCTCCCCTGTGACACCACAGCCGCGTTAGTGCTTCCCCTTTCCCCGTCCTTTATCAGTACTTCAGGAAAACAGTGACCCGATTGAAGGCTTCCTTTGGAATAAATTGCTTGTTAGACAGATATTGATAGAATGCCACATGTATTTTTTAAAAGTGCAATGTTTTAATAAACGTTTTTATACGTGTTGGTCTCAGTTAAGGCTATTACCACATTAACAGTTCTGTAAACCATAGAGAAAATTGTCATAAAATCATACAAAATATTAAGGCAACACACATTGACCTAAACTCACTGTTGGTCCCATTAGAGTCCATTGTAAGGCAAATGGAAAAGGCACGGCAGCGGAATGGGGGGCTTGTTTCCTGTACACTTAACCCATGTATTTTATTCAATATTAAGCTTTACTTTCTTTGCAAGGTTTTAAGTTAAAGTGGAGAATATTTGCTTTAAACAACCTTGCTTAACCCTTACAGTACTGTACATTTCTGGGCTGCCTTCCCTGCAGCCACTTAAAAAACCATGAACAAGTTCACAGCCTTTCAAAGGGTTAAAGCCAAAGCTGTGGTCATCTTCAAGAAGAGTCCAGAGAGCTGAAGAATTTCACTTCTCCACACAGGGAATGTGAGAGTAAGGGTCTGAGAACCTGCGTTTGAGTTTTGCTGTGGGTTCATATTCATCCCCGAGTTCCTGAGCGTGGGCCAGTGCAGACCCTTGTGCAATGTACACCGACTGGATGCTGTCAGTCCGCCTCGCTGGCTGCTCCCTCCGCTGCACCATCTGAGACTCGTCCTTAGCGAAAATCTCCTCCTGGGATTCTGTACATTTGAACATCCCGGGAGGAAGCTTTATGTTTGCTGTTGGCATCACTGGAGTTCGACGGGGCACTTTAATCTTGGACAGTGTTAAGGAGTATCTGCGCCTTGAAGCCAGGGATGCAGAGTGAGAATTTGAAGAGGTTTGTGGGAGAGAAGGCACTTTGCAAATGTCTTTGGCAGGCATGCTGGAGCTCTGAGCACGGCAGTGTAATCCAATAATTGCTTTAAAGAAATAAGATACTTAGAGACTGATAGCAAGCCTAAAATGTAACTTGATACAAGCCACTGTGACCAGATAATGTTTGGTCACCTGGCTGTACGCAGTGAAAGATGTAGAATAAAAAAAAGCACTTACTACCTTAATACTGACCTTCGGTATCCATCCGGCCTGGTTTGTCCTCCAGCAGGCTCTCTGTGCTCGCAGAGGTCTCTGAGTCCACGTTTTCCTCGTCAGAGCCCCGCTGGTCAAGCTCAGGTAAGCGGTAAGTGATGTCCTCCCTGCATCAAACACAGGCTGCAGCACCTCTGACACAAGCACCTTTATGCAGCTCATGTTCAGAGGTAAAGCATGTAGTCATTAACTATTAATGCTCATGGTATTTTGTCTCAGCTAGTGCTTTGTATTTTCCTTTTCCACCTCCTAAACGCCTACAGAACAGAGTTAGATCCTTTTGGATGAAAGGTATCCTCCCTTACTACTGTGTTGCTTCCAAGTGCAAAGGGCATGGCCTCACCAGGTAAAGGGGGACTTACTTTTCTTCTTTTATTGACTGTATGCGATCAATGAGAATCTCCTTCTCCCGGTTGTTGGCTTCAGAAACGTCCTCCTCTTCGTGCACCGAGTCCAGCTCTGAGGTGCCACTGTCATTTCCTTTGACCTGAGAGCTTTTACTCTGCAAGACAGATTCCCATGTAACACTTGTCAGTCACAAGCACCTACACCTGTCCCAAGTTTCAGAGTGGAAGACAAATGAGTAGGTCCAAGGAGAGGCTGACAGAACTGATGAGCTGTTAGTTACCCAAACAAATGTTTCCAAAAGTAAGAGAAAATTGCCTATTCACCTGATTTCCAGGATTTTGTTACCTTTTTTTGATCTGTCAGGCTCAGCTTAGTTTTAGTAGTCATTTAATGCGTAATATTATTACATCCAACGTAAGTTATATACAAGTCTATAAAATACCAGGTGATGACAGAACAGGCCAGCAGCCCTGCATGCAGTGTGGGGAGGAAGTTGCACCAGTACATGCAGTCTTGATTGTTCAAAAGAATGTTTAAAACTGAGTTATAACCTGTGTGAGTATTTTAGTCATGCAAGAGTACCAGAAGAAAAACCCATGCACTGGAGCCAGGCAGTTGTACATACCAGCTTCCCCTCGTAAGGGGAAGAGAACCCAAGTTTTATAGGCCAGAGCTAGAGAGAGATGGAGACCAAATTCACTATTTGCAGCCTCTGATCAGACACAGTTTGATTTGTATTAATCAGTACAACAAAAACAAAGAGCAAGTGTATTTTCCCTCCTAGAATGCAGCACATTTTTGCAAACCAGCCATCTCTGGAGTGAAGGAACTCTTTTGCCATGTCAGACACTCAATCTTAGTTCCACTGACAGAAATACATGAGAATAGATTTTGACCCGTACAAAAGCAGATTCCCACCCCTGCACCCTTATCAGAACTTCAGTGCTGCTCTATATTTAGCTCCTACCTACAGATTTGGGCAGTTGCTTTTTTCCAACTGATTTCTGACTCACTGAATGGATGGACAGGAGAAGGAGCACTCCCTCTCCAAGAAGTTGGTGTTTTATTTCAACACTTACCGTGTTCTGCCGAAGCAACGAGAGCCGTCGGAAAGCGAAGCTCTCTGCTGCTTCTAGCTGATTGATTTCTTCCATTTTTATCTTGTACTTCCTTATCTGCTCCTTTATGAGCATCTCTACACACCTGTGAGAAAGACAAGAGCTTATTGAGCTGCCTCATCCCATGAAGGTTCTGAAATAACCGTGGTGGGATGGAGTGCTGCTCCTGGCCTGGGGGTGTTTGTCACACACACGAGGAGTGCGAGCACAGCGTGCCAGCCCATCCCTCACAGCAGCACTGCACAGTAACAGGGTGAGGAGTCCAACACAGCAGGCACAACAGGACAGGAAATGGTGACAGGTAATGGTACATGTTCCTCCTGGGATCACCAGAGCCTCCCATGCTGGCTGTACACAGTAGTGAGCAGACAGACATTACCACGGCTGCCAACAACTCCTGCTGCTTCTACCTGTTGTCCCTGTGCTGGCACAGGCTGGCAGAGACACAACGAGCCTGCAACTGCCCTTCTCCACCTCTATGGCCCCAGGGGTCAGTAAGAAGTTACAAAGAGCTGTCATTTTTCAAACTCTGTTTTCATTGGAGGCAGAGGCAAGGCCAGCCAAGAAGAGAGGATGGTGAGGGGCTCTCACAGCCAGAGTTGCTGGAGGGTAAGGAGAACAGAGAGGATCAAGGACAGAACCTTCTTCAATTCAAAGAATAATGCAGAAGAGATCATCAGGGGTTTCCAAGTACGCAGGAGACAGCTTAATTGTATATCATATTGTTTATTATGCTTTGTATCTCAGCAAAATAGATGATTAGAGTACAAGCCCCCCAAAAATAGATTATCTTGATGTAAAACACAAACCTGATAGTTAAGATGTATATATCATCCTACTTTATGCTTAGTAAAATGGAGACAGGTGGAAGGTCTGAGAAGGGTATATTGAATTGGCAGCACTGGCAGAGCTAGAATTCAACAACTCTTGAACCTCAGCTTCTCAGCTTGATACAAATAAAGTTGTAACAAATACAGGTAGTGGCACTGACCTTCCATCCCATTCCAAAACACTTCTTCTTCTCAGACTGGAAAAACTTACATGGTTGTTTTTGAAACATCCTTCATGCTGGTCAGGGGGTCAGAGGTATCAGGACAGCGCAAGAGGCACGGAGCAAACACGATGGCCAAGGCATTGGGGGACATGCGGTTCACATCTTCTATTAAAGCCACTCTGAAATTCAACATTCAGGGAAAGAGATTTTAAGCAGCCCTTGCTAGAATACAAACACCCTGATCACTGCTTGCCAGAGTTCCCAAATAACATGTAAGGAGGCCTCTTAGACACTCTGTATGTACAGCAGTCCACAGGAGCTTTACAATTATCTCCTACCTACTAAGTAGGCAACACTTCATGTATCAAAGGATCAAGGAGTCACCCAGGTTAAGCTAGTCTGGTAACTTCTCAGAAGTATGTCTGGTGATTCAGCATCTTCTCTTCAAAAATCCCATTTGCCTATGTTCAGAGGGCTGCTTGGAAGGTCCTCAGGATCCTTGGGTAAGAGCAGCCCCTCTACCAGCACCATTTATCCCTGCTCCTGGGACTTGCATATGTTTATCCTCTGTTCACTACAACCCCCTCTGTCTAAATCCTGTTGCTCAGATGATTCCCCAAGGCTTTGAAATCTACCTTATCTTCAAAGTTGTTCTTATGTGGTTTGATCCAAATACACCAGGTGGTAGAAGTAACCACACACCTGTTCATGAGCACAACTACCAGCTTCAGTTCCTTCATTTTTAAACCAGAAGAATCCCTAGAGTGACACTGAAGGTGTTTAACACTTTAGAAAGTTTCCAAGAAGCATTCAGAATCACAGTTTCTCTACAAATGAAGAAATTAAACTCATTACTTGACAAGATGGAAGATGAGTCGTTCCAAGGTATTGTGATTTGCTTGTGGGAGCTGCTCCAGGACACTGTAAATGGCACAGAGCTGCTCCTGTTTCTCTGGCAGTTCTGCACAAAGGGAGAAAACACAAGGTTGTAATTGCTGTGAAAGGCTACTGGAGAGCTAAAAATTCCTAAATTCTGCTAAGTCTTACTATCATTTCATTTAGCAACTGTTATAACTGAATGTTAAAGTACCCCTCATGGCACTGCAATTACCCTGCATTTTCAGATGCTGCTGCTGTTAGCAATCATCAGGTGACACACTAAGACTTCCAACACTGTGCAGGGTCCCTTAATCCCACTGAAGTTAAAAGAATCCAGGGATTTAAAGTATCTGTATATCCAGATCTGGTTCCTAATAACAAGAAAAACCCTGCCCAAAAAGAAACTTATTCATATGCTTATACAGTTTTTAGAAAGAGCAGCTGTAAGTGCTGCATTAAAAATAAAAAAAGAACTCTGAAGCAAAATCAAGTAAGCTAGAGGAAAAACTCCCTGGAAAGTGTTTTATCTAAAATGTCTGAAATCATTGCTGTAAGTACACTAGAAGGAGCTGTTTAGTCAGCATGAGCAACTTAAGAATTTCTTTTTCCAAAGACAGAATGAGTTAAAGAAGAAATGTTTAAAGAATGGTTTTAAAACCTACCTACAGCTCTGAGAAAATCATTGTACTGTGCTGAGGTCATTAAGGGGTCTGGCAATTCCCTCAGCCACTGCTTTAGGATTCCTGTGATGGTGTGAATAGGGTAATTCTCCAGTTTCACTGAGTTTGGGTCTGAAAAGAAATGTTTTATTTAGAGCAGTTCATTCCTATGATGCACATATGAGATCCCATAGAAATAAGATTAGAAACATTCAAAACTCCTGTTCACAGAATCCAAAAGGCAATTCAGAAGTTAAAAATAGGCAAAAAATAGTAATTTAAAGGTACTAAACAGCTTTTGGCAGCCAAAAAAAAAAAAAAGAAATACAGCCTGCACAGTGCGCAAAAAGCTGGTTTTAAACACTAAGAAGTGACAGACACCTTCAGATAGAAAAGAATTGCAGGGAAAACTGATATCATGCAATGAAGTGCAAAGGGTGGACAACACTGCCTGACCTTCTTGCAGCAACTGCTTCAGCTCCTTCATCCGATTTGCTGATCCTGATTTCCTGTAGATGCCTTCTGTGTAGAGCCCGTGCATCTCCACATACTCCAGCAGCTTCTCCATGACCACGGGGACCGAGTTCCTCTCGCTGGTCAGGGCGCTCACACACACCCCAAAGTGCCGGGGCTCTGCATCCTGCTCGCTCTGGGGTTGACACAGGAGTGATCCCACTATAAATTCCCCTTCCCAAGCCACAAAATGCCATGGTTTCCTGCTACAACTACCTTACACTTCCAGAAACTAAAGCTCAGTGTTTTATTCTGCCTCGCTACACACCTTTATCATAAGGCAAATTTCCTGAGCTGCAGCAATAAAGAGCCTTTATGGTTCACACTGCAGGATTTCTTTATCAGTTTGGCCAACACTGCACACACTCAGTGAGAAGGGTTCCTAAATCAGCTCAAGCATCACCTCCTAGGAGAATGCTCTGTTTCTGCAAGTGCAGGGCCCCTCTTGACTACATGCAGACAGAGGAGGGAATTGTTTAAGCAATTTTTGTTCAGTGCCTGGACATTCAGTGTTCATTTACTGAGAAATAAAGACAGCATTTTGCATGTACCACTCCTGGTACCACAGAACCCCACCCCAGATCCACAGGCCTTACCTTTTTCCCACAGGAGGTACAGCTGCTCTGGATTTTGGACATGCACTTCTTGTGACAAGTCAGCTTGCAAACTAGAGAAAAGAAGCCATTATTACAAGCCTCCAAATCACACTGAACCACTCTGCATCTTGAATTACCCACTTTCTATACAGCCTGTTCAGCAAGGCCCACCTGTAGCAGCCAGAGTTACAAGCAGCCTGCACCCCTGAGGGGTGTTCACTCACCACTGCACAGACAGGCCTTCTCCATGGGCCAGATGTAGGAGGAGCAGTGCTCGCACGACTGCCGGATGCTCACTTGGTAGTTTGTGAACACATGGCCATTGTGCTCTTCAATCTGGTGAGAGACAGCAAGAAACCAGTGAATTCTTTTTGCCCTTTAAAAATTTGTTATTATTGTTTTTAATAAACCCATCTACCCTATCTCAGATTTTCACCTTTTATTTTACAAGTACAGCTGAAAGCTTTCACCCTGAAACCAAATTTCACCCTATATTAAGGCAGTAAGGTTTGCTGGAACATTTCATAATTGACTTGCTGCCCTAAAGTTCAGTACAATTCAAGAGCTATAGTTTTGTTATTGATGTTTAGTAGTTATTTTCTTTCAAACAGCCCATGCTTGAGAAAGCCTTTAGACTCTAAAAGAAGCTGTGGACAAGCAAGTAAATGCTTGAGTATCGCCTATCACTGCATGAGCAAGACCTCTACTTTGTGAAAACCAGTTTTATATTGTCACATCTCCATAAAGGAGGTAAGTGAATGAGCATGCAAAACAAAATCAAAAAAAACCAACAAAATCTTCAAAGGGTGTTTGTGTTCTGTGAGTGCACCTGAGGACTTGGATTATTGCAAGAACAAAGCACTTACTGCACGATCTTGTTTCCGTTTCTTCTTCTGGGCTTTGGTTTGCTGCAGTGGGAAACAAAACTGGCCTTAGTCTTTGAAATTCAGACATTCAGTTCCTTTATTTTTCCCTATTGAGTTTCCCAGACTTTACTTCACCTCCAGACATTCGAGATACTATCCTGCAGCTTCAACTTGGTTTGAGGGTTGTCTGAGCTTGCACTATCAACTTCCTAAAAACCAACTGAGCTCACTGCCTGATGACAAAGCAACTCCATCTCTCAAACCTCCAGAGAACTCCTATGTTTTCACCAAAGAAAATGCACACTTTCAGATTCTGAAAATATTAAGTTAAAAAATTAACAATTCCATAAAGGTGTATCAACAATCAGAATTTGTTACACACATGATGTGTGTATGGCAAGTGTTTCCCAAATAATGTTTTATTTAGAAAAGGTTTCTGAGGTAACAGAAACATTACTCTCTTATGTTAAGAGAGCAATGTTTCACCATCCCACAATCCAGTAACAGAATAACTTTTCATACCTTGGGCTGCTCAGATTCCTCTTTCTTTGTATAGCCTCTGATGAATTCATCCAGAAGGGATAGAAAGAGATTCAAAACCAGCTTGACTTCTTTCTCTTCCCTTTTTTTGGCCAGGTTTGTAACTAGGAGCTGGTAATTTTCCACCAGGTCTTTATAGCCAACATGGATTTGTCCATTCTAAAGAAGGAAAAATACTTGTCAGACATTCCTTTTTGATACAGTTGAAACGGTTTCATGTACTTAACTTCAGAGGTGAAAATGCACAGCCATGATCAAAGTCAAAGATAACAGCCCATGACAGAAATGAGTTAACACACTTCCCTCCTGCACTGTCCAACAACACTTGGCTGACACAAAGTAGTGTCAGAAGAATATTGGAAAAGCTGTTGGCTCCTCTCTTTGGTGTTTAAACACAGCAGCATTAAGAGGCTGAAGACAGCAAAATCCATCCATTTCTAAAAATAAATTTATGGCTGAGTGAATGAGAAAAGGAAAACAAAGCAGGCTGCTTGAGATCACAGCAGAACTGTAAAATGAGTCTAACATTCAGCTCTGAATTCTATGCTGAGAATTGCTTTGTTGAAGAGCTGCAGGCCAAGCCTTTAACCTGCACACTCAATTCATTTATTGCCTGCCAACTTTCCTCTATTGAGACTTACTACTTACAGGAGCAGAGTACATGGTCTTGATGTTTCCTCTGAACTTCTCTGTGGCTTCAAAAAACAAACATTCAACAGCAGATTTCTGGGAGCGTAAGTCATTGATCTAGAAAAAAATACATCTGCATCAGATTTTGTTAAAAAAGAACATCTGAACAGAGTTAAGCTTCAGTGGCTGGGCTTAGTCATTTGTGACCATTCCAATTATTTAAAACAACATTTTTTTAATGCACTGTGCTGATGATACAAAACTGGAGAGTTGGGGAGCTGGGCTTTAGAGAACTCTTTCTTTACTTACAACTCTCGCTTCTTCTTTAATACAAGTTTTGCTGCCCACTCATTTGTAAACAAAGAACTAACATGAATGCCCTGTATTGTATTTAATGCAATATTATGCATTCAGCAACTTGAGGAAAAGAATAAGAAGGGCCCTAATGCAGCTCTAACTCAGTCAAACCATCCAATCAATCCCCTTTTGCTTTATAGTTATAACACAATTACAGATAACAATATTATAACACAAACTTGCACCTAGACCAGCAGGTTTTAAAATTCTACACAAACAGTGAACAAAGACTCGAGTTTTATCCTGGCTGGGAGCCTTTCACCTTGTTTAGGAGGAACTCATCCAGGTGTTTCAGCTCATTGGCGTTTGCAATCTCGCGGACCATGGACGCGCGCCAGTTCTGGGACACGCTCGAGATCTTGCTGATTTTTATGGTTCTGTTCTTCTTTGCTTTGCTGCTCTCCTTCCCAGCCTGGGGCCGGCCTGGCTGCCCCGAAGAACCTGCCAGAGAAATGGATTTGTACATTCAAGCAGGGTGAGAGAATCCTGCAGCATTTGTCTCCTCGCAGAAAAGATGTGCTGTGCTAAGGGTTAAATCACCAAACTCACCTTCTGAAACTTTCTGGGTTCCTCCTGTGTCTGTAAAGAGGACACAAGACACGAGGGAGAGGCCGTCTCCTTCCTCAATCACATCAGAACTCTCCTTAGCAATTTTCTTGTCTGGCTTTTTCCCCAAAAGTCTACGCAAAGGGCTTTTGAAAGCAGACCTGAATACAAAAGCAGATACAAGTTTGTCCCATTAAGAATGGAAGCTGGCTCTGCCACAAGAGCAGGCTCTTAACAATAACCCACAACAGGATTCACAACTATTTAAGGCCCAACCTGCAGAAAAACTGAGCAGCACAAAAAAGGAAAGACAATGTGAAAGCACTGCTGGACTTTCTGGTATTTACAAGATCAGAGCAGTACTTTCAGCACACACAGACACCACCACACATATCCAAAACATCACTTCTGGCTAAGGAATGCCTCGGCTGCAGAATGCCAGAGGCTGGAGCAGGCCAGGGAAGCAGCATTACAAGCTTGCTGGGCTCTTCAGCTTTTCTCTTGGTGTTGTATTACACTACATGAACCTTTAATCCCAGCTGTAAGTTGGTTCTTATTTTAAAAAGAACCAGTTCACAGAAAGTGTTATGCAAGAAGCAGAGAATCTGTTCCTCAGCAGGGTCAGATATCATGCTCAGAGCAACATGAAGCAGTGACACAGCCACTCATGTAGCTGATGCCAGCTTGTGCCTCTCCACAATCACAGTCTCAAGGTGCCCAACTCAAGTACCAATGGAAAATCTTTTTTTTTTCATTTTTTCAAAGCCAGGCCAGTCACACACACAACCCATACTTGGCATCCCCTTGCTGACTCGCTGGCTGCACAGGAACGGCCGTGTCTGAGGTAGGGAAGTGGTCACTGGGCTTCTTCTGCACAGGGAATTTCTTGTTGCCTTTTTCTTCTTCAACTGGATCTGGTGATTGCTACAGGAGAGAGGAGGAGTCAAAAACTGCATTTTGAGTGGCATAGATTCTTTAAATGGTTTTTAAAACTAGAATGTTGAAGTTTGCTTCAGCAAGACAAAACACTTTACCCAACAGATATTAGCTTCCTAATACAAGAGCCAAGTATATTTCATGCTTTGATCACGGATCCATTTATTAAAAACTAGGTTTTCAAATTACTGTATATTTCCTGATGATTGTTTTTACATGAGTATCAAGCAAAAAGAAAATCAGCCTGAAGGAACACAGAAACACACTACAGACAATTATTCACAAATCTTTAAATTTATAAATTATGATAATTAAGTACAAATATGCACAATAGCATCAGTACCTGGTTCATGGCAACAGTCTGGGCCAGTGTTGAGAGGTCACTTAATGAGGCTGAACTCCCCTTCTTCCTGTAGTAAGATGAGTTTCAGAATATATATTTTAATAAAGTCTGTGGCCTCTTCACATCTTTTAAATAACCCACATAGCCACACTACATCTGAGTCAAAACCCTGATCAGCCCTTGCAATTTACTTTTAAATGCAAAATGCACTGGAGAAGTGAAGAAGCATGGGAATGTCAGATTTCCTGCCATATCAGAGGGATGATGCTTGCAAGCTGCAGGTCACTAAAACCTTGTTTTCAATGGGCAAAAGACATATGAAAATAAACTCCAGACACTATTTCAACTAATGCCCTGACTCTCCATTTTAATACAGCCAGGCAGGCTTTGCATCTTTTGTAAGCTTCTGAAAACATTCTGCCCATACAGATTCACTGCAGGACTGGGAGCCAAGGAAAAGCAGGAGTTGTTCACAACTCCATTTGCTCCCATAACATGGCCCAAATGTACAGGCTCTCAGGAGCTCTCCATCGATTTTGTAACATTACAGATATCTGTTTTCTGTGAAGTGAAAGAAAAGAAGCTGCCCTTACTCTAGCTGATCCTGAGGAGACTTATCCACACGTATCCTTCCATCCAAAGACTGACTCAGCACATCATTGTGGCCAGCATCAGACTGTCTCTTTCCTTTCCACTTCTCTCTCTTGTACTTCAGCTTCTCTGGGTCATCCACATATCTCTGGATTGCAGCAGAAGTGGGGCTGTCCAGGTCTTTGGTTGCCCTCTGCCGCCTGTTTTTATCTGCCCAGAAGTCAGCAGGGCCCTGAAAGCTGCCAGTAGCAGACAGTGTGTTACGAACAGTCAGTGCAAGATCTGTTGGCCTTTCAGGGCAGGTAAAACTTTGGCTGCCTTTTATTTGGTTATTTTGATTCCCTTGTGTTTTCGTTCTATCAGCTGCCGTGTCCTCTGCTTCTGATCCAAGTGGGTGCTCAGGAGCAGAACTTTCTTTTATCTCACTTGATGGTGAAATGTCTGGAAGAGTTTTTTCTTCACTTGGAGTTTTCTCTCCCTCATTGCTTTCTTGAAGGACATTATCTTCTTGTGCTGTGGATTTGTGCTCCTTCTCTGGCTCTGGAGAAGTTTCCAGGGCCTCTTCAGAAACTGTTTGCTCCTCATGGCACAAGGCAGATGGCCCTTCAAAGGACAGGAGCACATGCTTGTTCTGCAAGTCATTGTGTTGCAGCCCCCTCTGTCGACGGGATTCCCGCTTCTCCCGGCTGTTGGTTGCTTTCTCTGAGCCCTCTGTGGTCTGCTTCTGGGGCAACGTGGCTTCCTCAGATGGGCTCAGGTTTTCAGCTTGCTCATTTTGAGCTTGATCTTCATCCTCAACAGCTTGATCTGGCTCTGACTCGTGTTTCACAGGCAGCTCATCTGTTGCTGGCTCACTCTGCTCATCCTTGCTTGTATCATCCTCTTTGTCTTCATCTTCCTGCATTTCTCTCTGCTTTTCTTCAGCTTTCTGCCTTTCTAGAACAATTTGCTGGAATCTGTTAAGAATTTTTAATATGAAAACACAAATCCTTCATGCCCAGGGGTCAAAAAACCCACCAACTGCTGAAATGCAGCCCAAATAGCAATACAGACCCAAATTACACCTATAGTCCCAGGGGGATTGCAAGGAGGTATCTGCTTGTCAGGACTGGCAGCTCAGCTGAATAAAGCTCTAGTCCTGAGCACTTACCCAGTGTCCAAACTCCACTGACCACTTGATACTGACTGAAATATCACACAGCAGTAACTACCCTAAAGTTCATACAATCCCAGAATGGTTTGGGTTGGGAGGGACCTTAAAGATCATCTCATTCCCACCCCTCTGCCATGGGCAGGGACACCTTCCACTACCCCTGGGTGTTCCAAGCCCCACCCAACCTGGCCTTGGGACACTTCCAGGGGTCCAGGGGCAGCCACAGCTTCCTTGGGCAACAATTTACCACATCGTTTATTAAGTCACACCAACATACAAACTGAGCTTGGCAGGTGCAGCCAGGTGATTAAACAGATGTTTTCATGCCACGTTGCTGCTTCCCCTTTACCTTTTACGCTGCAGGTGCCCCCTGACCAGGGCCTGCAGGAGACAGACTCTCTTCCTGAGCTGCAGGAAGCGTTTCCGTTGCTGGTGCCGCCTCCAGGCCGCCTGGATCTCGATGGCAGCGTTGTTCCTCTGCAGAGCCATCCTGACACAGCGGGAGCGCCAGCACGCCTGCAAAGAGAGGTTTCTGAAGTGAGGGAGGGACACTTCAAGGTAGGGAGTGTCACATGACAGAGTTTGTTTGTTTGTTGTTAGGGAAATAAGGTTGGTAATTCTCGAAGATACCTGTAAAACAACGGCTGCCTGACGCATCTTAAGAAAGCGTCTCCTTTCCAAAACCATCCTGAGCCAGCTCTGAATGAGGATGATTTTCCTGATCACTTCTTTGTGTAGTGTATCCTGTAGTATCTGCCGTTCAGCCTCTTTCATAAAAACCTGTCCAGTTAAAGAAAAGTTCATCAAGAAGCAGTTAACAGGAGCCTTTCAGCCCCCACTGGAGCTACAATAAGATAACAGATAAGGTAATGGCTTGGTACCATTGCACCAAACCTTACTGGCTGACAGCTTGCCCAAAAAAGAAAAGTCCTTTTAAATCTGAGTTTGCATTCTAAAACTTACACCTGGTCCTTACAACCTTCAAATCACAGAACCCTTCTAAAATGCAAACACTGACCTGTTTGACAAATGCCAATAACAACAATTTCCCAAACTATCTATGTAACATGGATTTGTTCTGTAGTCAAGAAACCAAGTTGGCACCAAAACCAAGGGGTCAAGTAAAACCTCTGTGTCACCACTTACAAGAGTTAAAATAGCCAATTTAGGTACAAAAAGCAGAGAAGAGTACACTTGTAAATGAACTGCACTGAATTTTGCAGGTTTCTTACTGCCTTACAGAAAGTTTCACGGACCTTGGTCTTCCCTATTTGATAGTAGTTTTCATTCAGTTTTAGTTTATTCAAATAAGCACAAATGTCTTCCTTGGAGGCTTTGGCATTTTTGGGTAGTAACACCTGAAACTGGTCAATGAATTCCTGTAAAAAGGAGAGACAGCAAGAGACCAAAGTTAGAAGGCAACTCCCAAGCTTAGAGTTTTAGCTCTAAAATACAAATCTAAGACACTTAAGCAACAGGGATCTGAAATAGTTACCTCTCACTCCAAACTGAGCTATCTTTCCATGTAAAATGCAGGCTACAGGTCAGCCTCGTGTTAACGGGAAAGATCACCTGGATGTGATCTCTAAACCTCCACAGAGGTTTTTGCAGAAAACTAATTCTCACATGGAGACAGCACAGTGCAGCACTGACTGATTGCACTCAGAATGTTTTCCTTCATGCAATCAGGAAGAATTTACTGGCAGATGTTAAACTCACAACAGTTTAACTATGACTTTCTGCTATGCAGGCTCTCTCAAAACTAGAGTGCATTGAAGACACACAAGATGTGTTTTGTGAAGAAAGCAGATATTCCTGAAAGCACAATCCACTTCCAGTTGCCACCATACCTGGAATGTGTATTTGGCACTGTAGCCAGACCTTCTGATCCGCACAGTTTCCAGCATGCCCGTGTACCGTAACTGCTGCAGCACCAAGCTCTCATCAAAGAGCATCTCCTTCTGTAAAACATCAGCAGAAAACAGCCAGTGAGAGCCTGAGGAGCCCAGATGCTGTCACAGGCACAGCAGATTTCTTTCCACACCTTGGTTACCTTTCACCTTCACACAGAGTGACAGTGACCAAGCTGAAATTAAGAGATTCCAAGGCTTGTGGCCTGGACCTCAGCAGGCAGCTCAGCTCTGAGGCAGCCTCACCTTCTCTGCATTGGAGCGGATGCAGCGGATGAAGAATGGCTCAGCTCTGCCCAATGTCTCCAGCAACTTGTTAAGTGAAGTCTGAAATGAAATAGTCACAGAGGTTTTTCTTCAGGTATCAGCATTTTGAGTGGTGTTTGACAGCAGGACAGCTTCTGCCTCAGGAATCAGGTTGTTTCAGATCTCACAGCTATACAAAATCCAAACAGATCCTCCCATATTGCTCAGCACATCCCTGTATTTGGTATTTGCTTTTAGCTTTTCTCAAGAGAATTTAAAGCAGGGTTTGAACATGTTCTCACAGAAGCACTAGATCTGTATACAAGGAAGATCAGTACAGAGAACTGACACATTTCATAGCATAAATGGCATCTCAAAATGTACTCTGATTTTAATCAAGTAATAAAGTCTGCTTCAAAAAAACCTCAAGAATAAATCCCCCTTGTTTTTCCAAGCAAGACTAGCTTAGATCAGCCCAGGAGGGCCTGTTCCCTGAGGTGTGTCACCTACCTGGAACTGGGCACTTATGCTGGGGGGTTTCTTCTTCTTGTGCAAGTGCAAAAGGGACTTCGTAGTCCTATCGTGCAGGGTCATGCTCATAATAAGCTTCAGAGATTTGGAATCCAGCAAGTTCTACAAAAAAGTTTTCGTAATCAACAAAGTGCAAGTCTTTCAACCAAAAGGGAAATCTTTTGTCTGAAATGAGTCAGAATGAAACCAGCTAGCCACAGTTCCACATTCAATGCCATGTAACATTTCATGATTATTTCTATTTTGGGCAAAAACATTTCCTAAGAGTGAAACTGTTTCACTGCCCTGTCCCAAGAGTGTGAGGTGAACAAAGGGAATCACATAATCACTGCATGTGCCTTCCCTGACTGGGAAGTGACTTTTCACTTTCATGGCATCTCCATATTTGTCTAATTAAACAATACTTATTAATGTGAATATTCACCTATTTTTTAGCTTGTCAGGATAAAACCCACAACTTTCCTACACTACAAAACAGTTCTGAAGTGAGTTCTGTCAATCAAAATGAAATTCACAATGCAAAAAGCCCAAACCCAAGAGAAATCTAAATTTTCCAATTACCTTGGGAATTATCTGCTTTTGCTTGACACCTCTACTTTTCCTGTTGAAATATTAAAGATCATTTAAGAAAAAAAATATACACATGATTTTTGATTATTTCAGCAAGCCATAAGTTGGTGCAATTTATGAGGCAAGGTGAAGGACAGAAGAAAACGAGCACAACAGCACCAGGGTGTGTTCATGCACATTTCACAAGTGATCAATGCAAGAAATGCAAACTGCTCTGCAACAAGAACGATTTTCTTTTGCTTAAATAAACTCTGTAGGTATTGGAAGCTTTCAAAAGTGAAACATTACCTCTGAAGTTAAAGCTATTCAAAACTGCATTGTTGTATAGACTACTGTGCTGTGAGTTATTCTCTTTAGCAACTGTATGGTATTAAACTCATTTTAACACAAAGGCACTATTGAATAAAAAATTTTGATTCAGAAGTTACAGCTGCTGGCACCAGAACTTCTGTGAAAGCACCCAAGTGCTCCCAGGAGGACAATGCATATCCCAGCACCAGGAAGTCTGGAATGTCTGAGCAGGACACACACCTCAGGCACAGCTCTCATCCACACACACAAGGTGAAGATGTGGAAGCAGAGAGAAAGCTGCAGTTCACATCCTGCTGGTTCTGTGCATGTTAACTCTGTGACATAGGGCAGGTTCCTGCTCTGAGACACCCAGTCTACATTTACTTATTTTACAGCAGAGCACAGATTCATTTCCTTACACATGCATAGAACTGCAGATGTAAAGACTCTAAACGCAGGAATACACCCAGCACCAGCACCCTGAATTTCAGGAAACATTTCTCACACCTTGTGGGAGATCCCACTATTGAATATTTCACAACAAGCTCATACTACATACTTGGGGTTTTTAAAGCAAGTTCACGTAAGAAGTAGGTTTAACTTTCAGCTAATGCAATGAAGCAGTGTTTTATTTTTAATTGTCTTGTTTAGTGTTTTTCAAAAGACAAATTTGGGACAAGCATAATTTTTAGAGACTGGAGTAACTGCTTGGTTCTTGTTGCACTTTCAAAGCAATACCCAGAGCACTCACAGGAGGTGGGAGCGGTGTTGAAGCTGACTGAGGGACCGAAGCAGCTCACAGGGATCATCACCCTGCCAGGGCAGTCCTTTAATACTGGCGATGATTTGTTCATGCATGTCTCTAAAATGATCCACAGCAAAACACAGGTGGCAAACAGAGATACACAGCCATGAGAGAGGGGCAAAAAAGGAGTTAAAACCCCAAAAGGTTCCGTCACCAAGTGTGCTCCAAAATGTAGCAGGTCAATCCCAGGCTACTTTTTCCTAAACATGAATGATTTTGATGGTAAGTCAGTGCTTTCTACTCCATCACTACTCTAAAATTTAACTACCAGGGTCTCATACTCAACTTACTCTCTGATTCTACTTTTTAATGTAAATTCTTGAGCCATCAATTCAGAAAATGGAGGGAAATTTAGCAAAATACACTTAATGGGCAGAGAACTCTCCTGGTTAAGCCAAGGAACACTTTCAGCTTACATCAGGTAGATACAAGCTTCATTATAACCAACAGTAAACATTTTTATAGAGAGATTTGACCACTAAAATGAGGCTACTTAAACAGATTTACATCAGAAACATAAGTTATAAACAAACTGTTAGAGGAATATTTGAAGAAATTTTGTGTTTCATTTCAATTTCAAACTTATTCACGTTTAGCTTTTCAAAGTAAGCCTGGGATGGTCCTTAATTCGTAGCACGTTCCATTCTTCAAGCATGCACTGTGCTTGTGAAGTGCTGTGTCCTGGCATACAACTCACCTTCTTTACACTCCAGAGAGGCACAAACCAAAAATAACAGAAGTGTAAGAATCACTTCTGACTCCTAGATGCTCTCCCCATTCTGAGCTGCTCAAAGAGGCAGCAACATTAATCCACACAGTTGTTGCTTCCCTGGGTACCTCTGAACTTTTTTGAGTATCAAGATTTAAGACATCCCAAGGAAATGGATCTGCTAAGCTGTGACCAATCCTTTCACCCAAATTGGATATTTAGTTCTTTGTATCCCCGAGTGACAGAGGCTGTCCAGGATGCAGTAATTAGGAAGCAGCAGGAAGTCACTACTTTAAGTGCTCCACGGCTTCACTGTCACCCAGAGCACACTGAGAAAGTCACTGTGTCCTGGAAATGTGCCTCCCTGGCCTGGGAGTTCAGGCCTTTTGCTACTTACTTCTTGTTCTCACAAAAAGAAATGATGTCTTGAAAAGCATTTATATCGAAATCCTCAGAACAATCAAATGAGAAATCGAGCAATGAGTGGCTGCAAAAGGAACACGTACAAAGCCTAAATATCCATGGAAAGGCAAATCTCCCTATAGAGATACAGCTCTGTAAGACTGGCCCTGCCTCTGCCCCCTTCAGTGACCCAGACTGGCTGCACAGGAGCACACAATGCTAAAAGCTGCACACACCAACCACAGAGAACTCAAAAACCCAGTGGTAAATGGGACTGAGGCTGTCCCCAACATGTGGTGGCTTTGGGTCTTACATAAAATAAGCTAGAGTGTTGTTTTGATGGTATTAAAAAGGCCAAAGAAAACAAGACAAAAGAAATAAAACTTGCTTTTCTTGTGGAAAGATCTAGTTGAGATTTGATGTATGAAAATCCAACTCAGCAATTCAGCTTTTCGCTGTAGGGGTTAAGGATGTGTTTCTCACCGATAAACTTTTTCTACTGGCGTATTCGATCTCTGAAGTTCTCCTAGGGGAACTCTGGGTCCTTGACGTACCACTCCTGTTAGGAAATCACCAAAAAATTGCATTTTGACAAAGATATGAGCAGGCAAAAAACCCCAAACAAACCTCCAACTTTAGCAAGCAAAGTATCTATCCCAAGGGCCTGGGGTTTTTATCCAGTCTCTCATCAAGCTACAGCACTCTGCTGCTCAAACTCACTTCTACTAGAAAGGAAGTTGCAGCTGCTCAGATTTAGTAGTTAATCCTGAATACTCATTTGATACTTCACAGAGGTCTAGGAAGATAATTGATAAAATGAGAATATCAGAACTATCACCTCAACTTTCACAGATCAGCCTTCAAGCCTATCCCAGCCTGCTGGAAATGCTGCACTGACTGCAGGAGGAAAGCTGAATGACCTCTGATAAGAACAGTGACAATCTCCTCCATGTGTGAATATTAAACCATTTCCACACTCAGTTTGCCTTTAGCACCAAAGATGGTGTCTGGTTGATAAGATTTTGCCAAAAACTCATTCTGCCAGCAGAGCAATTTTAGAGTATTAGGAGTTTTCAGCGCAGTTTTCTGTGCCATACCTGCAGTTTCCCAGCCCAACCTGCAGTTTCCCGAGCAATCCCTGCTGTGTCCCGTGTCCTACCAGGACTTTCCATGCCCTACCTGCACTTTTCACCAGCTCTACCAACACTTTCCTGTGCCCCACCTGCCGTTTTCTGCTCCATCCTTGTCATTCCCCATCCCCACCTGCTGTTCCCTGTTCCATCCCCGCCGTTCCCTGTTGCATCCCTGCCGTTCCCCAGCCCCATCCCCGCCGTTCCCTGTTCCATCCCTGCCGTTCCCAGCTCCGTCCCTGCCGTTCCCTAGCCCCGACCCTGCCCTTTCCTGTTCCATCCCTGCCGTTCCCAGCCCCGTCCCCGCCGTTCGCTGTTCCATCCCTGCCGTTCCCAGCCCCGTCCCCAGCCCCACCTGCGGTTTTCTGAGCCCTGTCCCGGCCGGCCTGGGCGAACACGGCCATGGCGCGGATGGCTGCGCGCAGCACGGCCCAGCGGAACACGGCCACCGGGTCCATCCCGATCAGCTCCCGCACGAAGGCGCTGTCGCTGCTGCGCAGCAGAGCCACGATGTCAGGTCTCATGTAATCCATGTTTTTCTCCCTGAAATCCTGCAAAACAGGCACGTGGAACCATAATATCTCGCAAAAGCTCCCTGTTGCATTCATTCAGAATAACAGTGAGGGTTACCTTCCAGTCTACACCACCACCCAAAAAAACAAACCCAAAATACTTCTGAGAATCCTTCTGATCCAGCCCATTCCCAACAAATTTTCTACATCCTGACAATAAACTCCCAGAAAGGGGAGGAAATTTTTTTTTTGTGCCCATCAGATCTGTCACGTACTTTGATCTGGTATTTCACTTTGCCAGCAAAATGGCGAATAATAAAAGCAGGCTCCATCACTGGGGTTCCGACAAAGAACTTGTTCTCCTCATGCTGCTGTTTGAATTTTGCCAGTAGAGTTTGGTTGGTGGCATGTGGAAAACTGGGAATACAAGACAAAAGAGGTCAGCTGTTTCTCAAATACAGGTATATTTATTAAGGCGACAGAATGAACATTTACTGATCCTTGCGCAAAGTTTTAATTGTCCAAGATCTCTACACCTGCTTTGAATTTTAAAGGTGGGCTCAATTTCTGGACCCAAACCAAGCAGCTCCACGCACAGCAGAATATTCTGAGGTTTCAATGTTTCCTCCTGCTTCACCAGCCAACTTTAGTTAGCACCACATTAACTATTTACCACACTTGCTACTTAATGCTCCAAAGACTTACAGACATGCATTTTACTCTCACTGCAGTTCCATGGCAAGCCACAAACATGGAAGTTCCTAAGTTTGCATAAGCCGAAGTTCAGTTTTAGCATCAATGCATATTACCACCATACTGGAGTCATTGGAAGCAAACTCCAGTGTAAATAATAGTCATAAATAACCCCTTGCTTCCCACAACATTCCTCTTCTTTTTCAAGGGCTGTATTTCTGTTCCCTTTCACAGTCCTCCCCTCCCCCCTGCCACACATGTTTTTCCAGAAGATGTTTGTTGCTTACTTGCTTTCTTCATCCAGAAGATAGAAGAGGCCAGTGGGCTTCTTGCTGATCAAGTGAATGCAGGCCACATTATCAGTATAGTCAATATTGTGCCAAGTGATCCCTTCACTCTTATATTCCTCCTGTGTAGGTCAAGAAAATTCCCTTATCAGTACAGTGCCCTGACCTTTGATGTCCTGTGGTCTAAGTGCTTAAAACACAGCCTTGGACAGCTACAGCAAGTAGAGTTTGTTAGTTCAGGCAACAGAGACAAAAACAGAGAGGATTTATAAATCAGCAGAGAAAAACAGACATAGTGGCAGATCAAAGGTCCTCAGGCACGTCACTCAGCAGGGTCTGTTTGGGGTAAAACTATTTCAAAACCAAAGCTGTGAAAGGAATGTTCTGCTGCGCTCTGCCTTCCCAGCAGTCCAGTCTGCCACCCTGGAGTCAGACATTGCATCCACAGCACTCCAGTAAAACTGGGCAGACACAGAGGAGTTCAAGTCTATTTTCTCTTCCATAATTTTGGTATTATGGGAAATGAGAATAGTTAAATATTAAGTTCCAGAATTTTCATATTGCACCGTCAGAGAAAATGACACAAGTTTCAAAACAGGCAGCTAAGGCCTACACAACCTCAGCACCAGAACTTCCCTAGGGAAGCAATGGATATTGCTTAGGCTTAGAACATTTGGAGCTCCCTGACAAGAGAACATGAAGCTCTCCTGCTAAAGTGACAATCCCTCAAATGCTTCCCAAGACAAGCTTCCCACTAAGATACAGAAGCAAAATACCACATTTTCTTAATGCTGTAAATACCCACAGGAAAAAGCTAACGATAAGGTAATGAAGCAAAAGAATGATAAAGTAAAAAAAAAAAAGAAGAAAATTAAATAAGTTTTATGCTTAACAAAGGACAAAGAGCACCTCTCATGCTCTGGATGATGATGATGATAAACGCATTATTTTTAAGTAGGTGGAATTCAGTCTGCCCAACACAGTGCACACCGTGTTACAGAACTGAAATGTCATTTTCCACAGACAAAAAAGCCTTTCTTTAAAAAGATATAGAGATCCCTCTGAGGGCCCTCAGGCTGCAAGAGATACAGGAAATGGGTCATTCAAGGATTAAGCTTATTTGGAAAAATGGCACTAGAAAAAAAAAAAGAAGACAATGTAACTATTTACTCTGGCCAGCCTGGATAGGCAATTCTGCCCTAAGTTACAAAACAGGGACCTCAACATTATGTTTACACACAAAGTTTGGATGTTTGGTCATTTTATTTTCTTTAAAATGCTTGCCTAAAGTTGTTGACAAAGTACCACATACTGGAGAATGACTCCTTTCAGCAGAGTGACCTGAGAACCACACTTCTGCACAAAGCAGAAAAAAAGCAAGTCTGGAGCAAACCCCTCTCCAAGAGGCAGTGAAGGAACAGGATCTGTTGGCTCCTGCAGCACTCAGAGTGCTCTGCCAGATGACACCATCTGCAAACAAGTCAATCAACACATGCCAGTAACACCAGGATTTCAGAACCACTGCCAGGCTCAGTTGTATCCCCTAAATGCAGCTTAGGGTGGGAGAAGCAGCAAAGACTGGTTATTAAATACTTACAGACTGATAAAAATTAGAGAAGCTGTTTCCCAACCATTAAAACAAAAACACCTGAATCCAACCCCTCACCTACAGATGTCCAATACCAAAGTTCACAGTTTTAGCTGACTTCTGTCTGGGATCACCTGAGTGCTATCTTAGTTTTTGCAGTCAAGCAGAAATTTAGTGCCAGCCCTCTGAAGAAAGACCCCATTAGTACAAAAACAAGCAATAGTGAAAGAAGAAATTTGAAAAGTAAAGACTTTCAGAAATATTCAAGCAATCATGCCATGGGGTTTTGCAGAGTAAAGGCTAAGTTTGCATAAACACAAACACTTCATAAAAACAGGTTTCACTTCACCCACTCTTGTTTCTTACCTGCTCCAATTTGAAAATGTGCTGATTGAAGTAATACTGAAGTTGCTCATTTGCATAATTTATACAGAACTGCTCAAAACTGTTGGTTTCAAAATCTTCAAATCCAAAAATATCAAGTACGCCAATGGACAGACACTAAAAGAAGATGTGGAAATCTAGTTACCAATCTGCCATACAGTGCCTTAACCCCCAACAGATAAACAGTCCAGACAGCACTGCAGTCTGTGCTGAAAGATTTTAAATATTTAGTAGTTCTGTCTACTGTGAAAACAGAGATGGCTAAATATTATCAAGAAATTTACCATGGGCTTGAGAAATATCAAGATTTATCCCAGATATCACAACACATCATCTCTAGCATTGGCTGTTAGGTCCAAACACACAACTGCCTGCAAAGGCTTGGCTGGGTGAGAGACTTACTGTAACAGATTCCTCCATGTCCTTCTTGTTAAGGAGTGCATGATTGATCCGCAGAACAATCCAATCAAACAGAGCACTGTACAGGGACTTTGCCATGGAGTCACGAGCTGTTATTGCCTGCAGATCAAACAATCTTCAGAACCTTGTTTAAAAACATCATCATTTCCATTTCAAACCAATGTCACTCACAGGTTACAACCCCAGCAGAGATAAACAAAACCACAATTTGCCTTTAATTCAAACTTCTAACTTTCCAACCATCCCTCACAAAATGTGAACATGTACCATAGTAGCTTTCTTAATCCAAAGAAACAAGTTTCAGTTATTTAAAATCACTCTACAAGTGCTCTTTTACTCACCTCATTGAGACTATATGGCAAAATAAGCTTATCATTAGCAGTCACAGTTTTTCTTTTTGTTAGCACTTCTACAAGGATTTCCCGTTTAACCTTCAAAACAAGAGAGAACAAGAGTTGCTGTCACCAAGCTCTTCAATGAGTTATTTGACTGCAGCAGTGGACATACAACTTCTTCAGAGAAGCTCTTTGACAACAGCCACATTTATCATCCATCAGTAGCTTTACAAGTCCTACAACTTGTTTAAATTATCCTGTTTACTTTCCCTGTGGTGGCAAAGAACACACCTACACTGAATCTATTCTTGCTCATCTCTGTGATTGGTGAGTCAACAAATTCTATTTCCATGCTATAGGTTATATTCCATCTCTAACCCCAATAATCTCACTAATTTCATGTTTCCCCGCCCACAAGATTTGTGATAGTATCACAAAGATTTAGATACAGCAATTGGGATATCTGAGTGAAATTCTGGGATAGAACATGGCAAACAGGTGTATCACACATTAATGCTAAAGAGAAATACTCTACTTTCAACAGCTGGGAAAGAATGTCCAACACTTCAGGAGGTCCCACGTCCAACCCTTCATCCCGACCTGTGGCTTTCTTCTTGTATGTGACATTGCCCAAATACAGAATAGCTGAAAGTATTGAAAAGATCCTAAGGAAGAAAAATTGAATTATGTCAGGATTTTTCTTAAGGGAGTTCATTATAACAGGTTAACAGACCTAATTCTGCCTCAAGAATTAGTCTGTGAGCTCTCAAACACTCAGCTCTCCTCATTCCCTACAGAACTACATGTGATCCCAATTGCTCACTGCAACCCAGGAACAATAACTGCCAGTAACAAAAGCTTACAGAATTCCACTTACTGTTTCTTTGTTGCTGAAAGGAAGCCAACCATCTCCATGGCTTGTTTCAATCTCTCGAATTCATGCCGGAGATCTTCCCCATCTTCAATTTTCAAGTTATGCTGCAAAGAGAAATCCAAAACAAGGCAAAGAGTGAAACCCAAGCATCACAAATAGCCCAGTATAATCTATTCTCCTTCCTTTCATCTTTGACACAACACACAGACAACCCTTAGCAATGCACTGGTAAATCACAGATTACCTGGTTGAGGTAGAAATAATCTTCAGGTTGCTTGAGGTGAAATTCTTTACGCTCTTCCTCATTGACTCCAAGTAGCAAATAATAAAAGACATGGTAGTTCCTGCAAAGTCAATACATTTCTCTCATTTTCTTTTCTTTTATTCTGTGTAATTCAGATGCTCTTAAACTGCTGCACTGATTTGAACTCTCTTGGAAAACTATATTTCTCTCTTACCTTTCATCTTTTTCTTGAGAAACCAGACGAGATTTTTCAAGCAGGTATTTTTCAACCACAGCCCTAAAGAGTCGTAGAAAATGAAATAAGCATGAGGGCAAAAAGAAAAGACCTCATAAAACATCAGACAGCAGCGGCCAAGAGAGTTCAAATAATGAGGTCTGCACTGAAATGTGTAAGAGAAGAGTTTAGACACTACCTTAAATCTAAACCAAGAATTTCAGTAGGCCCTAGATTGTGACTGGAACAAAGAAATATCCAAGGAACACCTCTCTGCAGCACTGGGGTTTAGTGCAGCTTAAATTAGGCAGAGCAAGCAAGGAAGGTGCTGATGAAAATTGCCACCAGAAACAAGCCCCACAGAGTGGTAACAATGTGCTATCCTGGAAGGTTAACACTTATCTGACAAGGCATGCCAAGGCAAGACCCCAGAAATATCCCAGATATCTGTCCGATTCTCATCCCAACAAATCTGCTGGATTTTTATGTCAGTCAAGACGTCAGAATGGAAGCCAGCCAGACAGCAAACCCCCTACAAGGTGACAAAGTAACCTAAACAATAATTCCAAGTCCTTGACAAGGGGTACAATGATTGAGGATAAAGTTTGAGCACTTTTGTCTAAGGCTGAGGACTAAACAAGCGCATTCAAATTGTACCAATCTCCCGAGCTAGTGTGACTGGGTCTGAAAATATGTTAAATTTGTTCAGAATAACTCTCAAGGCACAGAGTTCCCAGTCATTCATGTTATTGCAAATGAGAAGAAATCCAAAGAAAAGAAACACTGAAGCATAAAGGTCAGTGATTGCTCATGACACTCCACAGTCCCTCAGAACCAGCAAATGTAGGCATTAAATATCTCATGTTTTAAGACCTTCAGACATAAGCACACACATTTGATTAAGTAATTTTATAGCTTTCTTTATCTCTCTAACTGATGTTTAAACTGCTTCTTTAAAATGGCTTCCTCAAATCTATTTCACTTCTCTCCACTCCTCTTAAAAATTCAGGTCTTCTGTTTTTAAATGCAAAATGGAGAGGGCAGGGGCTGCCATGCAAAAGCCTTCACTTAGCATGAAGGTAAAGACACAGCAGCAGATTCTTACCCTGAGCCAGCTGTACAGCAAAGCCAGAATATTGTACCTCACCTGACAATTCCACAAAGCTCAGTTTACAGGATTTAAAACTCCACAGCACCAAGCTATTCTCATATGAGCAGAGCTCCAAGAAGGCAGCATTTTTTGTACAACAGAGGCTTCCCAGTTCCTAAAAGCACTGAGATCACCCCCAGAATCAGCTCACCCTGTACTTACCCCCGGACAATACCATTCTCTAAATAGTTGACTTGAATGAACTTCCCAAAACGACTGGAGTTATTGTTATGAGCTGTTTTTGCATTTCCAAATGCCTGCAAGAAAGCAAAATGAGTTAATTTTGTATCAAACTTAATATGTCAACGCAGAGCTTCCCAAGTGCTTCTGTTCATTGTTCAGATTCCCACTGGCTTCCAGAATAAATCAGAATACTGAGGGAATTGCAGCACACAAACACCAAAAAGGCAGCCTAGGAAGCCTCCATGTTCCTCAAGGAACTCTGTGTGTTTATTATTTCACCCATGCAGTAACATTTGTGGCACTGAGGGAAGGGAATACCAGTTTTAGATATTTTCAGGAGTGCAGGACAGGTAACCACAGGTAGAGAATGCAAATCAGCCTCATTCAATAACAATTAGGACCTCAGAGAAGACAGCACAAGCACCATGAAATCACCTCTTCATACAAAAGTCACAAACCACATCCTATTGCCCCATCTATTGCTACCACTGTGAAAATGTGAAAAAAAATTCACATTAAACACAACTTTTCTTCAAGAGAGACTGAACATTAATATCTCATTTGTAAAGTTAGCTCAGGAATTTTCAAAGTTGTGTATTCAAAAAAACAGGAAAAGGACAAACAGAAATATTTTGGTTTACAGAACAACTCATTGGGCAGCTACTCTGCTACACAACACTGAAAAATGGAGTTTTATGATGAGGTGTTAGGAAAGAAAAAATACATGTGGCACAAAGCCTAACTGTGCATCTCTGATTCTTCTATCAGATCTTGAGTCCTCTGACAGCTGCTAATACACACATAACATAAAATCCTCTGCATGAGCCATGCTTAAGAACTACAAAGGAAACTTATCACATGTCAAAGTCCAGTACCATTAGTTATTGGGAATGTCTTTATCAACTCTTAACTATGTGTTCCAAGGGCAAGGGAAACTTGTCACCCTTCTACCACAGAGCATCTAAAGAAGGAAACCTCAGCAAAATGTAATTATTTGCAAAAACACCCTGCTCGGGGTAGACTATCCCAGCATCTCCTGTCCCAGATATTTCCTCTTAAAGCTCCAAGCAATGAAGTCCTCCATTAGGAAATCCTCCTCCCTCATACAGACCCCTTGTGAAATGATTTGTGAAATGATGGCATGGAGCTGTGTAATCTCTTCCTCTGCACACACAGCCACACTCACTCCCACATCCGGAGCACGACGGATGTGTGCCTGCACTCACTGCACACAGCACAGAGCTGTGTGTACACCCAGCCACGCTGCACACATCCACTTTGGGGGTGTTTCCATGGAAAACATGGTCATTATCACTATCAGCATGCTCAAAGTCTTCCCTTCTCTTCTGGTTTTAGTTTTTTTTTTTCAAAGTACCTTAAGGGTTTTAGCAGTGCTGCAGTGAATTTTCAGGTCACTAATACCAGACCAAGTTCTCCAAGCTCTCCCACAAGCAGATTTCCACCACTACCTGCATCCAGAGGATCTGAAAAACTTCCTATAAACTGAGAGAATGTCCATAATTCTTCAGGCAACTGTTATTCCTGACCTAAAGGAATTAGCTCAAGGAGCTTTTCCTGTGCAGAGTAATTGTGCTGCAACTCCAGAAAAATCAACAGGCTTCAGTAGGGAGAGGATTTGTATCCAGAAGTGCTCACAGCTGGCTGAAGGGACAGGATTTGTATCTAGAAGTGCTCACAGCTGGCTGAAGGGACAAGATTTTCATCTAGAAGTGCTTACAGATGGCTGAAGGGAGAGGATTTGTATCCAGAAGTGCTCACAGATGGCTGAGGCTGAGCTCCAGCTTTGGATTTTCCAAGACTACACCACATATGTTACAGTGCCAACAGCATCCCCACTCAGATTTTTTAAAGTAAGCATTGCCCACCACCAAGATCTCTTTGCAGCATTCACCCACCAATGTATCACCCAGATTTCCTTTTTTTAGAGCCCATTTTGCCTGCCTATGCATATTAATAGATGCATAAAATCCAGGTCAGCTCCTTGCAGTTGCCAAACCAGCAGTGAAAGTCCTGTGACATCAGCACATGAATTGTCAGTAAATCAAACCCCTCTTCCTCTCCAGGACAGTGGCTCAGCTCCTGCTCTCTGCAAAACACCATCCAACTTCCCATTCTGGGCTTAGGGAAATCTGCTGCAGTGAACTCTGCCAGACTGCAGGGTAATGGACTTGCAAAATGATCCCAGAAAACATTTTTATAAAGTTTTCCAACTTAAGCCACCAGTGAACTATCAGTTCACCAGTTATGTCCAAGAAGCCAAACCACAGTACAGCTACATTCACAACACTACTTTTTATCAATAAATATTTTTGGCATTATAGAGTTAAGAAATCCCATAACTCAGGCTTCCTGAAAAACTTTTCTTAGTGATTACTCATGTAAGCAATGAATACAGTTTAAAACTAAAGACTCTTATGATCTCATGTGTCTGGTATTTAGTCAAAGCATACAGCAAATTCTTAAAAGCTGATCTAATATTAACAGTTTTTAGGAAAGTTTTCATGTACCGGTTTCCTCAGAAGAGCCTTTAACATCTACAACTTTTTAAAGAATATTTTAAGTCAGGAAACATTTTGAGTGGGTTTTGGGGTATTTTGGTGACATTTAACTTTAATGACCGTTACCATGTTCTTCAAAATACTTTGAAGACTACAAAATAAATTCAGAAGATCTGAGGGAACAAGAAAACTTCAGCTAAAGATAATTAATCCTTTATATAAGCAAACCCATTCACTGTTTTCCCTTGCGAGTCCATGAGAAGACAAATAAAACCAAAAAACTAAAACTAAATCACTCCAATGCACAACACCAGCTGTATAAAACAGGGTGAGTCAAAAATAGCAGAGCAATGGCAGCAGGAATCAGAGCTGGGAGAGCCTATTCTGGGAGGCAGGAAGTCATTCAACCCATCCTCTTACCTTGGAATGCAAGAGGCAGAAACTGGAGCCTGACACTTAAAACTCTTACAACAGGGATAGATATAAAAGTATGCAGAAAATCACCAAATTCTCCTTTTATTTGTTTTAAAAAAAAAACCCAACCCCTACACACATCTTCCCAGCATGTACCTCAGGAACACAACAAAAATCTCATTTGTTTCATGAGAATTGCCAAAATTTGAAAAATCTCTTGGGAGTTTCGTGTAAACCACTCAGCTCCATGGCAGAACTGCCCACTGCACACAGACCCAGCTTTGAATGTGCCAAAGGACTGGGGAGACTCGAATTCCACACCCTGGCAGAGGAAATGACTCCTCTGAAGATGAACTTGGTTTAACACTGGTCCTTACAACCATGCTGTGAATATCCACTCATCAACAGGAAATTGCAGTGTTCAGGGTAATTCTGCAACTCCTCCTGCTGGGGGATGTCCTGGGAACTCCAAGCAATCCCCCTGGCAGAACTGAATGAAGAACAAGGTGGTTTTCCCCCAAGAGTTGTGTGCAACAGGGAAAAGCAGGCAACATCACATTTCTACCAGAAAAAACCAGTGCCATGCAGGCACAAGGAAAAAGGAAGTTCCATTCCTCCTTTGATTACGATTCTGAAAGCAAACCCATGCAGATAATGGCCTCGAAACAAGCACCTTCCCTGGAACAGAACAGGCTACACCCACGAGGCTTTGGGGGCAAATAGAAATGAAAATCAGGGGTGAAGCTCCACTGAGCTTCAGCCCAGCTCAGCCCAAAGCCACGAGCACAGCAGGCCTGTCATGAGGGAAACACAGCTGGCAGCAAATTGCTCTGCTCTTCTCTTAAAGCATAAAACTTGCTATGATTAAATTTTAGAAGTTTTTAAATATGGTGAGTTCTAGAAAATCTGATCCCACCCTGCTGTCAATAATTTTTCTTTAGAAGACCAAGTAAAAAAAGCTTCCCATTGGAATTTTCATTTTGTTTGGCCTTAATTCTTTCCAAAGACTGGTTCAGCATCATTGAGAAATCAAGGACACATCCAAATGAGAATAAGCAATGATTTTCAAAGCAATACATGAAGAATTATGACACCTCAAATATTTTCATCTGTCTCAACTCTCCTCAGCTCCCATTTCAGAAGGACATGAACTTTCAGCACACTGAAAAAGTAATTGAAATTCTGTAATAAATAGGGGACACTGAGGGTTACAATCTAACAACAGACAAAGCCAAGGGGAGCTCTGCTGCCAGAAAACAAAGCTCCCATTCCCTCTGTTCTCTCACCACATGCTCCCATCCCCTAACTCAATTTTCTGCCACTTTACTAAATTAACTGGATTGAAGAATAAGTTAAAGTTAAGTTTCCAAAACAAATTCAGAGTCTTAGATAGCACACTGTGCCTTTTATAGCTGAAACATGCAGTTAGGCTATTTTTCCCTGATGAAAGGAAAATATAAATTTATTGGAAACTTCTTCAGTGTGTATGGAAAGGTTTAATTCTCTTGTCAGAGACTATAAAATAAACAAAGGTTTGATTCATTATTCCCAATTTGACCCAAATAATAGTTCCCCAAGGTTTGATTCACTATTCCAAATTCTACCCAAATAGTTCCCAAATGTAAATTCCTTCTTAAGACTTCAATCATAAGTAACTTGAACTTAGCCAATACAAAAAAGCAAAGCTTCAACTCAGGGAACTATATTTTAAGCACTAAATTTAGAAAAGATTGAAAAAGTCAGGAGTATTTTAAAACAGCTTATATTTATCTTCCCACCAGTTTTAAAGAAACTGTTCTTCACTAGAGATGATCTCCCTTAGCCTGGAGATAAAACTATAACAAAAAAGAAAACAACAAACCCTAACCTGAGAGCAATTCCTATATAGGAAAGGCAACTGAATGTCCCTGAACTGTTAAAGATCAGCACAAAGCTCAGCTTTAGGCACCACTGTCCATGGAAGCAGCCTCCCTTCCTGATCCTTCTTCTCTGGAAAGCTTCAAGCAGTGCCAAACATCATCAGAATTATTGTAATTGATCTCTGCTTATGAGCTCTCCTACAGGAAACCTTTTGAACAGCTCCAAGCGGTGCTGGGATGGAGCAGGAAGTGTCTGAGGCTCAGAGCTGCCCCATGACCACTCTCCTCTCACATGTGACAGCAGTTGTGCTGATACCACGGTTAATTTTTAACTACACTGTCTCAGCATCAGGGCTTTCATCTCTCAGATGTTTGACAAGGCAGGCATCAAGCAACATTTAACATCTTTCATGGTCCAGCTGTAACTCAATTCTTCAGTCTAGAAATTGTAAGCAAGGAGCAAAAAATATTAACAATAGTTTATCTGTAAACTGTTCCAAGATTTGAACTCAGATTAATGAGCCAACTCAAACAGGATCCATTAAGAAATGTTTCTGATTTCCTAAGCATGAAAAGATAGAATTTGAAATCCACCTCCATAACACCTCAGTTGTGGTCTGTGCTAGAAACAGCTGCTTTAACCCCTTGAACTTTTATAGAAGGTCAGCCTACAAACAGCCCCATTTTACTTAGGTAGCAGAAAAATGAGAGATCACTAAAATGAGGAAGTTCTGACCCAGAATGCAACCCATTTCTACATCATGGAACTTTTTAGTTGAGAATACATTTTCAACTTTGATGAAGATTCAGAATAAAACTTCAAAGTTAAAAAGAACGTTCTCAAATAGTCTGGGCACACTGCAAAACAGTTGGTGCAAAAAATCCCCAGAAACATCCATTTAAGAAAAAATCCCTTGCAGCACTTTAGTTCCCTTCAGTAAAAACCCCAAGTGAGTCACCACGGATGGATTTAGAAGCGCCCAGCTCTAAGAGGAGCCTGCAGTCAGTTTAACTTCTACAAAGCAATGTAAGCTTTCCATGCATCCTTCCCCAGGATCAAGAGTTGACTTTTTTGTTTTAAAATTATGCTAAGTGACTGAAATTGGGAAACATGGAAGCTTCACTGTGAGCTGATCCAACCCTGATACATCAAAGCAGGATAACTGGATTTTACTTCTTATGTTCTAAGCCTGCCTTTCTAATGCACACCAAATTTACATGAACATCTATCAAATTCTGAAAGACTATTTTCTCATGAAAAGTGTTACTAAATGTTTGGTGGAAGTCTGAAGAAATTGTGGTACTTAGACAATGAGTGTTGGCATAGAAAAACACAAATATCTCTTTACAAACATGTCCAGATTTACACAACAGTCTGTGACCAACAAAGTAATGAATTTTAGTTCTGAGCCCAGGAATATGTGCATTTGTCACTCAGCAGACAATCAGGCACACAGGACATTAAATCTCTGCCTGGTTTGACACAGCTGTACCAGGTCTGTAGACGAGGATCTGAAACACTTAAATTTATCAAAGGCAGGGAGATCAGCTGATCAAACAGGGCTTTCCACTGTGACCCCTTCCTGTTTTCTGTTTAGAACTGCAAACTTGAACTCCAGCAACCAACAAGCCTCAATTTTACTTCTTCTTTCAAGCAGCTGAAAGCAACACAAAAAAGAACTTGCAGATATCCCACATTCTTTTCAAAAGAGCTTTAAAAAAAAGCTTGAACTTTTTTTATGAAGGTGTTACTACATTTGAAACTAAACCTAAAAATTACAATGGTGGTGTTCAAGCTCTTTGCTGTTGAAGATTTTGTTATGGGTGAGCATTACATCCATCCACACCTCCAGATTTTTTGTTTAAGAGAGTAAAAGGGCCTAACAAGTCAGTTTATCCTAACATTACCTAATACAGGGCCAGCTGTACCCCCTCCTTCTCACATGTTTAGTTTTGCTTTCTGTTGGAAATGCTGTAATAATTAAAATCCAAAACACACTCCCACTTTCCCCTCAGCTAAAAATGTTGCTCTCTTCCCCAAACAGCTGTAGAAATAACTCCCTCAAAAAGTGAGTTCAGTAAAATGCTCACACACAAAGGCAGGATCACACCAAGCAGGTGATGTTTCAGTGGAATGATATTTATGAAAAATTTGCTTATGATTTGACTCAAATGCCATCAAAACTTTCAGATGGAAAACACAGGTAAACTCTGCCCCAGATTATTGGTGTTTAGTGGTGCAAAGTTAAGTCATATACAAATTACATGCAACAGGAAGTCAAGTGAACATAATGAGGAAAATCAATTAAAAGCAGCCAGGTAACGCTGCCAAGCACCACTGCAGCCCAGTGACATTTAAACCTACACCAAGTGACAAGCCTAAACCAGTGACATTTTAAGCCTAAACCAAGTAGGTGACACAAAAGTAGCATTCAACAGCAGTCATTTGAAGTTTTTAAAAAACAATTTGCACAGAAGGCAACTTGAGCATGAATTTACCTCCAGAACTGGTCCAGCTCCCAGAATGGTTCTCTCCACACCACTGGCGTACCCTTTCTGGCTCAGTGCCGTGAGGCAGTGAATTAAGAAGTTTGTGCTTTGGGTTTTCCCAGACCCACTTTCACCTGATATAACGATGCACTGATTAACATGTTTTTTAAGCATTGTGTGATAGGCCACATCAGCAATGGCAAAAATATGAGGCTCCAACTTCCCGAGCTGATGGTTCTCGTACATCTTGACATACTTGGGGTTATAAATGGGCAGGAACTTGAAGGGGTTAATTGCAATCAGGATACTCCCTGCGTAAGTGTAGATTCTGTGCTTGAGGAAGCGGCACTTGAGATTCTCCAGGAGCGTTGTCTCCGTCAGGTTGGGCAGATTGCAAAGGTCATCGAAGTCCTCCTGGTGCCAGGGCAGAAAACCCCTCTCCACCAAGCGCCGAGCATCCGTCTCCTTGGAGAGCAGCTGCATCTGCACGTACTTGATGGTGCCATCGGTGTTCCTCTCCTGCAGGAGGAAGTAGTACCCATCCTTCTGCGGGTGCTCGTCCTGAGCGCGCCGGGGCCAGAGCAAAACCCTGTGCACGGGAGAATCGTTGATGTCGAGTACCCATTCTTCTCCACCTGATTCTTTCACCTCCACCAGCACGTAATGCTTGGAGACATCCAAGTTTAAGATATTAATCACATCCTTGATGACATCTGATGACGTACTGTCCTTGGTTGCTGTCACTTTGCAGCAGGGAGCACTTTCTGTTGAGAGCTGGGGGTAAATATGAAGATTATAGGCTGCCTTTGCCTGGCAAACTGCACTGTCAGCATCTTTTAAACTCATTCTGTCCCCAGGTGGGCTTCAGTCTTCCACCCCTGCTTAATATGCAGTGCCCATTGTCTGAAAAAAAGAGAGAAAAATGTAAAAATCAGGTGTTAAAAAGTGTGTACAACAGGTATTAGGGCAAGGTGTTATTTTCTGCAGGATGAGAACACAGTTATTACATAGTGCATTTATTCTTTAATAATTTACTATCAGTGATATTATTTCTAACAGCCTAACATAGGGATATCCTATGCGTGGAGAGCTGCCACAGCACCCAGCCTCCTTTCCCTTTCCCTCTCTTCCTCCCTGTCGTGGCACTCCAGAATTCATTCAGCCAAAGCAACACAAACCAGGATCAATGTCCAAACTAAAACTTCCTTGTTTCCCCGGGTTAGTTTTAGCCCAGATGCTTTCCTTGACCTGGTCCACATAAACATTTATCCACCCTCCCACAGAAACTCTTCCTTAAAGCTGCACCAGCAGCTTGAGGCAGAAACAGGGTTTGGTCACTTCTTAATTCAGCAGTGATAGTTTAGAGCAGCCATGAGCTATGGCAGAGGGATCAGTGCACACAAGGAGGAAAATGGTTCTGACACTGAGACCCACTTTTTCCCCCCTTTATTTTCCCTAAGCTCTTTCCATGAGAGTACAGCATCAACCCCAGGGAGCTTTCAGGAAGCAGAGCCCCCAGCTGCCTGGAGCAGACCCCTAACACACCTGGGATGCCTCTAACACACCACTGGGGTTTCTTCAACACTGATCATTTACAGCCAAGAGACTGCTCATTCCCCTTGAGTGAACCACATCCTTGCTACGGAGGGTTTGAACACGACTTTTATCTCCCATCTTAGGCAACAAAGTAAAGTTAAGTCTTACTGCAACTACTTTTCAGCAGTAAACAAGACCCTAAATAACCCACTTCATTCAAAGCCTGTGTACCCATCACATCAACTCCCTCCTCACTGGGTCAGGAACCTCATTCACACAAAAATCAGTCATTGCAACTGCTTTTTCCTCCCTTCAGCCTTGGTGCAGGCCAGACACGTAACTCCAGCCTATCAACAACCTCAGAAGCCAACCTCTTCCTCACTGCCAAGTTAAAAGTCTCTAGACCCCATCACCATCTGTGCCTTGCCTGGTGATTTTCCTCTCATGTGCAGTTTGGTGCCCCCAGGTCACCAGGACTGATTTTGCCCATGTTGCTTTAGCTCCACAGTTCCTTTGCTTATCAAGGGGTACTAAAAGGAGAAGGATAATGAAGCACCCCTTTGTTTTAGCAGTCTGTAACTTCATACTTCATACTGAGAATAGCAGTTCAATTTTTGTTTCAGGAACAAAGTGTTCTAATTATACACTGACATGCCAAACACATTTAAAAAAAAAAAAGAGGAAAGAGGCAGAGAAATGCCAAAGAAGTTACTTTTTGCCACTAAACAACTGCACAGGAACTTGCACAAGGCCACAGAGAGCAATCATTTCAAATTAAAATCAGTAGAGTTGGAGGCTTTTAGCTGCCACTTCCAGTGCAAGTAATGAATCACTTCACAAAACATATGACATAGCTGTGGCTCATGCACAGCCTCCAAGGAGGGAGCTGTGCTTTCAGGGACTCTGCACAGACAGCTCACAGCAGACAGTGCCACACAAGCTGCATCATTTGTAGTGGCTACTCATCTAAAGGAAGGCTGAATAAGCCACAGATGGCAAGACAAACCACAATACAACTCTGATCAAACTGTATGATCCACCCAAAGAATGTTTTTCCCCATTAAATGTCATTCTCCATTCATTAAGGAGGTCTGGTTCCAAGAACCTGGCCCTACAAAAGGCTGGAGCAGTGAGCTCCAAGTGCCCTCTCCATTTCCTGTAATTATCACTGACCAGTAAAGAAGCACCTTTGAAGTAATTAAGCAACTGTTAAGCATTCTTAATATATAAAAGCTCAAACCTTGGCACAAAGTAGAATGTACAGCAGACTGCTGCTGATGGGGAAGATCCATCTGAGCACAGACAGAAAAATAGAACAACAGTGACCATTTTCCTCTCCAGCTACTCAGCCAGTTCAAGGGACACAGCCTTTTGCAGACTTCCTTTTTTCACCCCCCAGCAATTAGTTTCAGACACACAGTCTGCTGAGTTAGAGGAAGTCCCCTCAGTAGGCATTTTGGCCAAAACAGCTCCCCAAAAAACGTTGCAGCAGCTTTTGGCCAACAAAGAAGAGCTGAACCTCAGTGCTGACCTGTGATTTTATTAACACACATTTCCTAACCTTGTCTCATGTCAGCCACCAAAATTTGGGACATTGCTCAAGACCCCAGCTCACACTTTCCAAAGGGGAAATCAGAGTGCAGATGCCACTTCTCTAGGAGTGACAAACCCAAGGCCATTAGAGCCAGCAGGGTCTGTTCACACGTGTACAACTCGAAAATTTAATTTTTCCATTTGAGAATGTCCAGATATTGCAGAAGTTTGAGGAAAAGCTGCTGATCTCCTACTATTTGTGACTTTCTTAGAAAGGATATCAAATTTACGTAATGATTTTATTTTGCTATGAAAGAGACAAACCTCTGGCTTCCCACTAAACAATTTTTCAAGCCACAAATTAGAACATAAAAGCAAAAGAGAATTCACTGGAGACATTATAAATTGGTTACCTAATGAGTCCCAGTATTCAACTAAGGACAGGTATCTTCAAGCAATTGGAGGGTGAGTTCCTAGTGAAGTTGGATTCCGGGCATCAAAGTAAACATTTTCATGATGGTTCTAAAAGAAAGAAAAGAGTTACTGATAAAGAACACACCATAGAGAGATTGAAAAGGCAGCAAGTGAGCAAAAAGTTAAATCAATTATATAGTTCAGTAATACAGGAGCAAGAAAACAACTGCTAAACAAATTTCAGCTGAGATTACGAATATATAAAACTTCAGCTTTATCCAAGAACCAAACTATATCAGAGGGATGGAAGGGGAGCTACCCTGAAATAGGTTTGAATAGCAAGGAATTATTTGAACACAGTATTCTACCATAGCACCACCAGCAAGAGAGTGAATGCAATCTCCACATAAGCATAAATTAATATTTTGTTAGGCAGCCATATTACCCTTGTGCTCAGAAGATACAGGACCAATACAGCATCTAGAATAAATCCAAATTTCAATTAAGGAGCTAAGGGGGCAGCAACAAGAAGAACAAACCCAAATCTGTTAGAAAATGCCCCCCTTACAGGCAAACTCTGCAAGCTTTGTCTGCAAGGAGCACACAGAGGACACTGTTATCAGTGGCAGTCCTTGCACAGGACCTGCACTTGGGTACAATCACCAGGCTGGAGGACAAAGCCACAACACAAGGCAGAGGCTGGAATTCACAGCTAAACAAAATCAGCCAAACATAAGACACAAACATCACCAGAAGGTTAAACTGCACTGCAAAAACTCCACTGACACCAAGGAGGCCTGGATGCCAAATCTCCTTTTAGAAAATCAGCCAGTCCCCAGTAACCAAGTTGCCTCATAATTAGAAGAGTTAATTAGGTACCACCCTCTTGTTTATGTCAAGAGCAGTCTGAAGAGATGATTGCAATGATTCCTTCTCATTTTATGATCTCCACTTTTTTAGACAGTTTTTAAGCAATTGAAATATTTATTCAGTGTGATTTGGCTCGTCAAAGAAGCTCAAGCCTGAATTCAGGTGCAGAGAATACTGGGAGTGAAAGGTGAAATACCAGAAGGAAGGTAATACTGAAACCATACAGGTCAGCACACAAACCCTGCAGCCCAACCACCACTGCTGGCTCCTCTCTGGAGATGGAAATTCTGCAGTTACCCCAAGTTCTTTCAATACCCTTTCTCATAAGAAACCCCTTTTCAATATATGGAAGAGGAAAAAAAACCAAAAACAACTGTAACTTTACTTTTTGCTCAGACAATTTTAGTAAAAATTCCAAACCTAGATGGTAATTTTGTAAGGGTTTTCTAGACTCCATTAAGCCAATTTTTTTTTTTTTTTTAACAGGCATTAAAACCAACAGTGTCCACTTGGTAATAGAGTGGAACTCCAGCAGAGAGCTTCACCCCAATCAGTGCAGGGTATCTCTTTAGTTTAAATAAGGCCATAATTTGAAGTCACATATTTAGTCAATGAATCATGGCAAAGCTAAAAAGGGAAAGCTACCATTACAGCAAAATTGTTGAGGATGAACTGTATAATATTCCAGTTCTTCGCATTTTCACATGTATTTCCACTGCTGCATTCCTCAAAGGGAAAGATTCCAGCTTCTCCCACTGCTCACCAAGAAATTCTCAACACAAAAGTGGAAATGTGCCACAGGTACCTGACCTCTGATATTCTTAAACACCAGAACTGCCAGCGATTATCCCCAATCTGTCTGGTCAAATTGAAAACACTCAGCAAATTTCAAAAATATTCAGTTATTACTGACCTTGATTTCCAAAGCAAGGAATTTCCAGCAAATCAGGCTGCAGAGACACCTTAAAGTTTTCACAATTAACTGTGCAATTAACAGGTAAGGCAATTAACAGGTAAAGATCCTTGTTCTACCTCATGTCATAAGGACATGTGCTGTTAATTGAGCATAACTGATTTGAATTTGTCTCAGTATTCCAGGCATTTGTAGATTATCTGAAAATCACTCCAGGTTCCAGTCACACTTCAACGTTTTCCTTGGTCATAAAAAATTCAGCTGGACTAAACAACTTTAGATCCTTGGTTTTCTTTAACTGAAAGCTGTTGGATTTTCACACAAAAATTACAAGACATTTGTTACTACTCTTTGCAATCAACCCTGCAGGGAAGTTACTGCCCCAGAGAGCCTGACAAAGGAGAAGCTGGGCTGCAATGTGGTGTAACTCAGGAAAAAGTCAAAGAAATCACTTTTGTTACAGGCAGTTCCTCCTCAGTTACCTGTTCCTGGGACCCTGATCCTAAACCACCCCTGATGCAGCCTCCACTTCCTCTGAATGACTCAAAAGCACAATCTCACCTCAAAACACAGATACCTTATCAGGCTTCACGGTGATGTTAGATGTTATTACCTTATAAAAAGCGTGATGTCACAGAGTTACAGATGCTCATGAGAGTGATTCAGAAAATGTGGCCCCATTGAGGAATCAAGGCAAAGCATCTGAAAGGGTCACAGGTAAGGAATGCAAGACAAAAGAACCTTGGGGTCATTCTACCACCTTTTGTAGTTTTCTTAATTTTTTCCCTAACAGCACTACAGCTGTCAACAAAGGAAATAAAAGTTTTACTGCCCTAATGTTACATTTACACTGACGAGAATTTTTTAAAAGAAACTTTAGGCTTCTTTTCTTTAAAAGAAACTTCTGACTGAACAGAATGTACACATGTGAAAAACAGCTTTAAATACACTTTTATTGTTTAATATCAATGGTCTTTACAGAAAGGGCAGACTTTTCTGGAATCTGCATTGAGTTTCATTTGGTAATCAGAGACACACAACACAATAAAGCCTTGATAAAAGCAACTCCACAAGCCACGCTTAAGTCACTTGATACACCAAGAAAACACAATATCCTACAGAAAAAAAACCCTCTGAATTTTCATTTTGTGAAATAAAGACATTCCTAGTCTTTCCTTTTAGAAAAATAAGCCCTTATCAGCATCTCAGGCTTTACTTCTCCTTGATATTAGCATAAACAGGCCTTGTTTCTTAGGAATGTGATAAACACCTTCAGCCTTCAAATTCACAAAAAAGCACAGAGCCAAAAACATTTTGTTGAATCAGAGTCTTTCACATTTTTCCTTGACTGTTGAGATAGCCAATACTGTTGCATTTTTTAGAAATTCTTCCTTTTTAAATGCCTAGGATATGCAAATCCTACCCTTTGACCTTCTAGCTGAGGAAAGGCCATATTTAGCCTCAGTGTGCATGTGAGTCAAACATGTTATTCATGCACAGGATTATTCAAGAGGTCTAATGTTTGAATCACTATGGGTCAGAGAACTGTCTGCCCAGAGTATTCCTTTCGAGGTGAACCTCGTTTAAATCTTTCATCAGTTGCATTTACTCTCCCTAAATTATTCAGTTCCATGGGCGTTTTGGGTTCCACAGAAAAGCCCAGACCTGGGAGTGTTCCCACTGGGAATGGACAGTTTGTGCAGGCAGCTGTCACTGCAGGAGCTGTAACATTCAACTTGTGAAAAAGCTTTTTGTTGAGACAAACGTTCAAGCACAGTAACAAAACAAAACAAAAAAAGAAAGCCCCAAAAAGTACAGTTCTACAAAACACTTTGCATTACTGCAGTAACTCCCGAGTTTTATGTGAATAATTAAGGATTAAAGATTGAGGAAGTGGCCTCGCATGCATCATCCTGAAAAGCATAGTTATTGGACTTCAGATGTAGGGCAGGCAAAAAACCCCAGAGCGGCGCAAAGAAAAAAACCCCCAAGATTAACTCTTTTCTTTAAAAAGCCACAATGAATCTTGAAGCTAATATGAATACACGTTAAAAGATCCCCAAGCTGCTTCCCCTACATTAAATGGATTTGTTCCTGACAAGATTCTGAGTTAAAGACACCCAGGGCTTACTAAAACTTGCTGGGTGTGACACCAACATCCTAAACCGGAATGCAAGGTTACCCCACGCTCTTACTTTAGGGCAAGTTCTTCAGCCATGGATTCCAGCTAACAGGCCTGAAATCAAAGAGCTCCTAATTACCCATGACAAACTTATTTGCAAACAGCTCGGTAGACGCACCGATACCGATCCACCTCTAGGAGTACCGTGGGAGGATGCTGATGACATCTTTGAAAGGCTAATTGCATCTGCCAGGAGCTTGAGATCATCTCCAGCCCTCTGCTCCACTGCCACCCATTTCCAGAAGGTGAAATCAAAGAATGCTGAGCTCATTTGCATCCAAAGTGCTTCTCGCTTTTCACAAACACGAATTGCAAATAAAGCTGGGCAAGAATTTTGCCAAAATACTTACAGAGTAACAGAAAACAAAGCTAAAATGATACTGGGAATTCATCCTCCACCAGGATCACACATACCTGTATTAGACCGATGGCCAGACCTGTCATGAGTCAGGACAGTAGTCTGATACTTTTAGTCTAGAAACATGTAACAAAGGATGTTCCTAGCTTGCAAAAGTTTTACTTCCCAGAGATTGCAAAACCAAGCTTGCCAAAAAGACAGAGCACTCTCGACATCCACACAGCAAGAGGCACGATTCAATTGGGCAATGACAGCCATCACGATAAAGCACGACCTCAGCACAGCAGCAGCAGCACCAACTGTCAAGAGCTGCCCAAAAATAACACAAAGAAACAAAAGAACCCTGAGAGTTTTAACGAACTTTTTGAAAGATCACGAGGTATTTGTCCGAAAGATTACAGGCTGTTCATACCGAGAGTCAGAGACATCACACGAAAAAGCAGAAGACTGTGTGGCTGAAAAATCGCAAGCAGGAGACGGAAAAAAAGCAGCAGCTGGAAGGAACACCGTGCCCTGCTCAGGCTCTGCCCGAGAGACGGGAGGCACAGCCGGGCACAGTCAGACACTTCCCTTCCCTGGGCACCTCCGACACAAAGTCAGTCAGCAGCATCGCATCTGCCCCGTGCCCGGTACAGCCCCGGAGCACACCCGAGGGCGTCCCGGGGAACCGCTCCGGCCCCGAGCTCCTGAGGGCAGCGGCAGAGCCCCGCGGCTGCCCCGGCCTGGAACTGACCCCCAGACACTCCCCAGAGCTCACCCCCAGACACCTCCTCACACGCTCCTTCATATCTGCCCCCAGGCACCGACCCTGACAGATCCCTTCAGAGCCGACCCCCACACGCCCCCATCAGAACTGCTCTGGCCGCCCCTCTGTTCTCAGTGCGAGACCCGGTCCATGCGAGGCACCGCCACCACAGCGCTACGCAGCCCGCAACGAAGGAGCAGGAGACAAGGGGAGCGGGAGGGATGTGGAGCGGAGGGAAGAGGAGCGCGGGGCCCGTTACCTGCGCCGGTGTCGAAGCGCGGCCGCCCGGCCNCAGCGCCGCTCTCGCCCCGCGCATGCGCCGCCCCGCCGGGGCGAGGGGCGCGGAGCTGCGACCGCGGGCTGGGGAGAATGGAGGGGAAGCGGCGGGCGCTGTTCTGGAGAACCGGGTTCGAACCCCGAGGCCGTTTCTCGCCCCCGCAGCGGCTCCCGGCGCGGCTGGGCGGTGGCAGCCAGGTGCTGTTTGTCTGTCTGAGGCAGAGGGTTATCTTGTCAAAACCGAAGAGCCCCGCTGTCCTGCTGGGCCGGGAGCGTCCCCCACGCTGCTGCTGCGGCGGTGGTGGGGTGGCTGGTGCTCGGTCTGTCAGAGCACTGGGCCACACTGGTTCAGGGAATGACGGAATTGTTTGGCTTGGAAGGGATCTCTGGATATCACGCAATCCAACCCCTCTGCCAAGGCAGGGTCACCTGGACAGGCAACACACCTGTCCAGGTGTGTCTGGGAGGTCTCCAGAGAGGGAGACTCCACACCCTCCCTGGGCAGCTGTTCCAATGCTCGGCTCCCCTCAACGTAAAGAAGTTCTTCATGCTGAGGTGTTTGTCTTGTGTTTTGGTTTGCACCCATTACTCCTCATCCTGTCACTGGGCACCACTGAGCAGTGGCACCGTCCTTTGGACACCCCTTAGAGATATTTGTATATTTATATAGGATTGATGGGATCCTCTCTCAGCCCTCTCTTCCCTAGACTAACCAGGCTCAGCTCCCACAGTCTCTCCTCATCACAGAGATGCTCCAGATGCATTTGTGGCCTCTGCTGGATTCTCTAGTAGCTCCTTGTCTTTCTTGTACTGAGGAGCCCAGAACAGACTTCATCAGCTGAAGCTACCTCCCACCAGAAGCCCGAGGCAAGGAGTACTTTTAGGACCAGCCGCGCTGCAGGAGTTGGCAGACCTTCCTTTAGCGCTTTATTTAAAAGGCAGCGCAGGCCCCGGGGCTGAGCCCCTGGAGCGGGGCTCGTTTCATTCCTCCGCGCCGCCAGGGGGCGCGCTTCCACGCCGCACCTCTCGCTCCCTGGGCGCGCGCATGCGCGGTGATTCAAAAGCGGTGGCGGCTGAGGGGGCTCCGGGCTGAGGGGAAGCGATTCTAGTCTGGCTCTTTACCTGCCCGCCGCTGCCTCGTCACAATGCCCTCCGAGGGCAGCGGCACGGCGGCGGGCGGACAACCGATTGCAATTAAGTCGAAAGGTAGTGTGGGGTGAGGGCGGACCCGCGCTGGCTGAGGTGGGAGCCCAGCCCAGCCCGGTCTGGCCGAGGGGGGAATCCAGCCTGAGGCGAGAAGCCCCGCGGTGAGCCCGGCTGAGCTCTCTTTGCCCCTCTTTCAGCAGGAAGATTCGTGCAGTCTCGCTACCTGCAGTTCGATAAGAAAGACAGCAAGAAGGTGTCGGGACTGCCGAGCTCAGGCGTCTCTCAGCGAAAGGCAGAGAAGGTGCGAGGGGCGGCTTGGACGTGTATCAGGGAGACCTGAGGGGAACCGACTCTGCTGGGCTTACGAGGGGGTTGTGGTGTGTTGCTAGGTGGGAGTTTGGGTGATGTACTCGGGTGACTTGCAAAGCACCAAGGTGTCCTGGGATTTAGTTGTTTATTGACAGCATTTGAGGGTAAGATATTGCTGTTTGTGTTCTGACTTAGCTGTTTTTTTATGTTCAGGATTCTTCGTCGAGTTCCTCTTCAAGTACTTCTCTGCCATCTTCTAGACCTAAAGCAAGCTCGGTTCGCTCTCAGAAACACAAAACTTCTGCTGGTAGGTTTTACCGTGTTTAAAAGCCATTATTTTGTGTTTCCAGCCTATGGAACTTTTAACAACTCTAAGATATTGATGTTTTGTGTTACATCACTGGCAGGGGTTTTTTTGGTGTGCAAAGGAAATTAAGAAACTCGGTGTGGTACTAAAACAAATCGGGTCCTGGCTCTGGAACTGAGTGATTGGGTCTTTCCTGCCTTCTGCATGGGGTTTTGAACCTTTTCCTATGCCCTCACCATTACTCTGCTTTTTTAATTTGATTTTTCTGTTAAACCAAATGTGAGTGACTGAAAATCTCTGTCTGCAAAACTGTCCATTTTTATTTCTGTTGTTATTATCAATGATTCCTGTCTGGTATTACTGACAGACCTTGGTTGTCTCCACAGATATCCAGTTAATGAGACAAATTATTCCTTTGTTTTCTGTGAATTGGGACCTCAAATGTGTTGGAACCCTGGAGGTTGAAAATCTCAGTCATTCTGTGCTGAGGGGCATTGACTCTCAGGCAGGCACTGCATTTGACTTGAGGCCATGGAATAGGCTTCCAAAATTGAGTGACAGCACTGGGGCTGTGGGTGTGGATTTTGAATGGTATTGTGTGATCTCACAGGGTGAAAAACTTAGAATTTAGGGGTTTAGTACATAGTAGTATATGTGAAGCAATGTGGAAGATTTTGGGGCATTGTCTGAGTCCTTCTTCTTCACTTTCCTCTTGGTTTTGGGTGTTTTTTTTCTAATTGGGTGAAAAAGGCCTGCATTACGAACCTTGGATGGTGATTATTGAGTCAAAAAACATAGATAATATGGGTATCATCTTATTGGGTGATTAGCACTTAAATAACCTTGGAAAGAGTCAGAGGTGCTCCATTTTCTGTTTTGTTAGAGCTGTGATATAAATAAGAAATAATAAACACTGAGTCCAAACATGAGAACTGTGACTCCTGTGTCTTAATCCCAGCTCTAACACATAGAAGAAAAGTAGATAAGTCTCACTTTATGAAGTCATTAGAGAGTGGGCTTTAGTTATAATAATTTTCCATTCTGGCTGCAATTCCAGTCGGTAACTTTCTTTGGAGGTTGAAGAAAAATAAGTTTTAAAGTCTTTTAGAAAGCAGGTGCTCCTTAGGCGTTCCTGGGAAGAGAGAATGGTTTTGATAAGCTCAAGAGGGGCCTTGTCCAGGTGCAGCTCATCAAGGCTGAGGCCTCTGGAGCATTTCTCAGGTCACAGTGGGGTGTGAGGGGAGGGATGTGACCCAGATCAGCTTCCCTGGGTCTCTTCAGCTTGGAACTGTGAACTTGTGCTGAACCTAATTCTTCCAACTCCAATTCTTTTAGTCTGATAACAGCTTCTTTCTACAGGTGTTGACCACAGCTCATTAAATCAGAGTGGTTTGGAGAAGGGTGATTTGCAGTCCACTTTATTAGATGAAGGAAAAATGAAGCTACCAGACCTTGATATTTCTGCTATTAATGGTATTTTTCCATTCATATGCAATTTCTGGTGGGTTTTTAAAAATTATTTTTAATGTATGTGCTGAAACTTGGGGATAAGAAATTGTTGCATTCTTGTATATTCATAAAAGGATTTTAGGCAGAGGTACTAAGACCTTTGGAGTCTAAATTAACCTATGGATTTGTAGTATCTTTTGGGTACTCTGTTTTTATTTAAAGTCAAAAAGTAAAGAATAAAGTCAAAATTTAAAGAGTAAAGTATGCTTGAGTCTTTGTTCCTGTGACAGGTGGGTGTCAGCCCTTCTGAAAGTGGATCATATTTGTTTGTGTCTTAAAGATAAATGCTCACCTGATCCATATCTGTTCATGAGTATATCAGAGCCAGAAAGAGAGCACAGATCTTATTGGTACACATGATAATTTTGAAATTATCTCTGCCTTTAAAGAACCTGACTGGTCTATTGACCCACCCTATAGACCTCGACAGAAGAGCACACTAACTTTGTTGTTGTGATACAGATAAAAGTGACCCCAAGAAGAGTTCTTATTCAGAATCTGCTTCAGGAGATTCAAAGACAAAGAAAACGAACAGAGTCACTGATAGGGTGAGTCTCACTGCTTTCATTGGTAAGGATATTTATTTTGAAATGAAGACTTTCTGTTTATCTTTAATCTGAATTACAGCTGAGGTCTTGGGAGGATCTAAAGACTCCTTGCAGAAGTCAGTTCTAGTGCTGGCAGTATTTGATATGATCAGCTCTGGACACTGACCAGAGCTTTCCTTCCATTAAAGAATCTGTTCCAATTATTGCATCTCCTCAGGTGGACTCTTCTTGCATTCCTGCCCATACTCATTAATTATGTCACATTCAGAATTTCCTGGCAGATTTGTTCTGAGAACTAACACTGATTCAATCTAATATAAAGTGCCATATTTGGGGATTTCATTCAGTGTAGCCCTGGAACTTCAATTTCTCTACCAGAATTATGAATATCTGCTGAAAATATTATAAAAGGTGGTGGAACAAAGGGATGTATTTAATTAACATGAGTGTTTAAAAAACAAACTTCTTTCATTGAGCTGCCTGTTGGCTTTGATGATTGCAGGCGTGAATTGAGCTGTTGGTAATTAATTTGGTAATTAATTTGACCACTGAAAAAAACAATTGTTTAAATACCAAACTTGATGTAGAATATTCTTTTCAGAAGGAAACTGATTCTCGTAATCTGATGGCAGAGCTGGAATCTGAGACACTACTTTTAACTTACCTAAGAATAAAGGTGAGAGTTGGTCAAGTGTTTGGTGTGTCAGATAGAACTTGATATTGAGAAAATGTTTAATTTCTTAAATGCTTCCTGACCTATAAAAGTTAGATTTTTGTGACCCTAGATATATTTATAATTTGTTAAAGCATAAGACTTGCCATGAAAACTTAGAGTGGGTTCAGTGCCATTTTATTAAGCTAGTGCTGGTTCTTAGGAATTAGGGGGATGCAGGAGTTTTGGGAGAACTGTGAGTCTGTCTGGAGTTGAAGGTTGTGGCAGTGACTTTGTTCCCTCAGTGCTCTGTGTGTGTACTTTCCTTTACAAAAATGAGTGAGGATGGGAGGAGTCTTGAGAGGAGCTTTAACTCTGATTTTCTGTGCTTGCTGTGTGAGGTCTCCTGTTCATTGATTGAAACTCTTTGTTCTGGTCTGAGGCTTGCATTTCTTTATTCAGAATATGTTAATTGCTCAGATGTAGCATTGCTTTAATTGTGAGTATTTTTGGGATGAAATAGGCAGAAAAAAGGGTTGCCAAGATGGAGGAAAAAGCAGAAGAAAACTTGTTAAGGTTGTGTGAAGAAAAGCAGAGACAACAGGAGAAGCTGTGGGAGCTGAAACGTGAAATTCTGCTGAAGGAGAGAGAGGAGAAGCTCAGTGAAACATTAGACAAACAGGTAAGTTTTAATTAATACTTCTCTGATAGTTACACAAACTCGTTTATGAAGTAGTCCTTTATCCAAGGGAGACTTCTCTGCTTTTGTGACCTGCAGGGGTACAATTTTAGGCACCTTAAAGAAAACCAATATCTCCTGATATTTGTTGAGGCCTGCAGCACCTGAGCAGGTGCCTTTGTCACTGTTGAGTTGCCCTTGGTGGACAGGCAGGAAGGAGAAGCTGGAGCTCTTGGGCAAGGGCAGAGATTGGGCAGGGTCTGGGAGATGCACAGGAGGTGAAAGTACCCAAAATCACGTGAACATTCCGCACTTGGCAGCTCCAGTTATGTTAGAGCTGAGATACCACCCTTGAGAGAGAAGTGAACATCTTCTGTTGTTTATTTGTCTTGTTTGTATGTGTTAGCCACAAGTAGTTCTGGCCTAATTGTAAAAAAGACAAGTTTTTAATGAATAATTAATGTTTGACGTATGAATTTTTCAAATTTGCTTTTTAACAAATACACATTGCAAAAATTGAACAAGGCTTTTGGAGAACACACTTTTTAATTACAATCAGGGGATCCGATACAAAACCCTTTGCTGGCTGTGTTGCCAATATCTCTGAGCTACAGAATAAAGGCAACAGGTACTGAGGACATAGAGGAAAAGATAATAGTTTGATGGGATTATTGCACCACAGACTTCTTCCCTGTCACAAAGCATTTCAGAGTGGTATTTGGTGTCTTGGTTTTGGGTAAGTTTGAGAGAAAACCTCTGAATGAGGTCTCTCTGGGAAGCAGACCTAAACAGCCACTTCCCCTAGCTGGTCTGGGAAAAGAAATTCTTCAGAGAAAAGTGGAAAAAACTATTTATTTAACAAACAAAGTGCCCACAAGCTTAAAGAATGAAAGGTTTTATTGTTTCGTATTATTCATTCTGGAGTGAGGTGGCAAATTGAGAAAGTCCCTGCCATGGGTGCAGCTTGGCTCTCTGTCTCTTATCAATCCCTCCAGGGGTCCAGCCCCCAGTGGGCTGCAGGTGCCAGCTCTTGATGCTCCTCTGGGTCTTTCAGTCCAGAGCAGGTTTAAACAGTCCTGAGAAAAACAAACAAACAAAAAAAAATCCAAGAAGCTTGTCTGCCTCAGCTAGCTAAACTAACTAAAAGCAAAAAAGATTTTTGTCCTGCTGCTGATTTCTGCCCNAAACAGTCCTGAGAAAAACAAACAAACAAAAAAAAATCCAAGAAGCTTGTCTGCCTCAGCTAGCTAAACTAACTAAAAGCAAAAAAGATTTTTGTCCTGCTGCTGATTTCTGCCCGTGCCTCAGCCAAACACACCGGAGCAGGAATGTAGAGGAGTGAATGCTGTTTTCTCAAAACAAACCCCATGCTTCTTCTTTCCCTGCTTCTTTCCCTGCTTCACTCTCAGAACCAGTCTGAAAGGCACAGAACTCAATATCCAGCACACACAAAACAGATGAGTGGGGATACAAGCATCATAAAGTCAGCCCTAGGACACTTGGTTTTATCATAAAGTATTTTTTTGTAGCGAGCCAGGTGTGTGATTACAGAAGATGTGCTTTTGGAGAAGTGTTATTCAGTGTGTGTCTCTTTCAGATAGAAGTGCTGTCTCCCCTCGTTGCTGTCTGTGAACAGTTCAAAGAGCAGTACAAAAGCTTTGCAGCTTCCCTGGATGCCACAAGACACGAATTACCCATAAAGAACATTCATGTAGAAGGAGATAAGCAAACCTACCTTGGTATCAAGATTCGATTTCTCATACTTGCTTTCAGTTAGAGTGGATTTATGCTAAAAAAGCTTCTCACATTGTTACTGCTACCTCTGTCTATGGCCACTGGAGGAACTTTGTGTGCTCCTAGAGCCTGTGTGAACATGGCTGCAGCAATAATCACATGTTGTGCTGTGTGTAATTCTTATCTCTGTTTAACCACCTAATTACAGGGGTTTTTATCTTGCAGCAGACAAGAAATTAACTTTTTAAGTTAGCTCAGTCTTCATATACAGCTTATTTAGCAGGTTTCTATGTATTTTAACTGTATTCATGGCTGTCCTCCCCTTTTTCCTACTGTGTAAACAAGTTGTAGGAATGCTGTGATCTTTCTTGTTTCTGTCTGAGGGACAGAATCCCCTGGGCAGACTCACTCATGGTTCTTGCAGAACTGGAGCTTAAATATTACTGGGTGCTGTCTTAAATCAGAGAATATTTGATAAATCAGTACCTGCATTTTCTATTGAAGTCTGGACAAAAAGTTATGTTTTTAATCTGGTCTGCAAAAAAAAGATTCTTAAATAATATACAATAATCTTGCACTTTAAGACAAATGCAAAATGTTTATTTGAAGAATTTAGAATTCTTGTAAGAAGAGTAGAAAGGAATAGGTTAATTTTCTTGTTTGTGAATGTTGAAGGAAATGACTGAATAAATGTCATGGAGGGGGGTACATGCCAACAGCAATACATGAAACTGGCCAGGGAATATTGGGTGTCTAAAACTTGTTTATTCTCTCAGATTTCTCCTAAAAATGTTTGACATACTCTAAATGAGAGCTTGATGAGCAATTTTAATAGCCTGTTGCTGGTGCTAGTCACAACAGTGAAAAATAATTTGGCTTTCAGTTTCATGGTGTTTTTGTGGAAGCTGAACAGTATCTTTTTTGTCATCTAAATTCACCTGTTTCTGGGTTACTCCAGCTGTCAATATCTTGTATTAACTGGTGCCTCTCTCATTTTTGATAATACCTTTAACTTCTCATCTTCCAGATGAACTGGGAAAGCAATTAATGATCACACAGGAGCTTCTGAAAGAAGTTATGCCAGAGCACTCAGAGGATAGTGCAAAAGCACTTGATGCACTGAAAGAGCTCAAAGAAGTGTCTCAGAAACTGAGTAAAGGGCTTCAAAGGTAATCTCAACAATTGCGTGGGAAGGCTTGTTGGCTAAATATTCAGAGGAAAATCTATAACCCTTGCCAGAATAGATCCAGAACTCAGACTGGAGGAGGGTTAACTGAGGGCTTGGTAGCACTAAGTGTAATTCTTTTTGTAGCAGCCATCTGCATTTCTCTCCCTGCCCTGCCTACAGTCACACTGGGATCTTTGGGGTTGGGTTTGTGCTCAGGTGAACCACATCAGTGTGCCATCCTCTGGCACTTCAGCTAAGAATTTCACTGAGCAAGAACAGACTTGGTAAGTTTAGGTGTGTAGGAGTGGAGAAACCCAGGAGACAGAAGAGTGAGCTGCAAACTGTCTTCAATAACAACCCTGCAAATGTGTCATCCTTGAGAAGGCACAAGGAGCACAGAGAAGGGTTTTCTCCTTAACTATTGTGACAACAAATACAAAGTATCACTGGGAGGATGAGGAATAGATAAAGCATGACTAATGTCCTTCCCTTCTTTCATTGCCCCAGAAGAGATTGAAGTTAAAATCTTTGAAGATTAATGGACCATGAAGCCCCTCATCTCCCCCTCATGAAAACTGCCCCATCTCTCCTCCCAGTTCTTGCTTGTGAGAAGAAAATTCACATTTTACATTTGTTTTCTTCTGATGGGGCCATAGTAGGAGAAAGATGCAGATGTCCAGGTGTGTTGTCTTTGGGCTAAAGCAGAAATATTGTCCTTCAGAGTCCCTGATTTAGCTTCATGTGTTCCAGGAGCTTCACAGATGTGCAGAACCTGTCGTTTAAAGCCAGTAAAGAAGTTTCTCTGCATAACCAAAATGTGTGTGAAGAGAATCATGGACAAGATGTTGTGAAACGCTGGTATTTCGACTGAGTTTCTATATAGCTTTACTGCTGGGTAGGTACTAACTCAAAGCCAGCAGATGTTTTTTGCTTCTTGTGTGGACATACAACTTAAAAACCTGACTCCTCTTTAAGGATGTTCTTTGTAATAATAAAGACTATTTTCCTCTGCTCTATCAGTAGCCTTCAAGTTTGGATATGTTCACTGATTTCCTGCAGCAGCTTTTGTTTCCATCTGGCCTTACTTAGGGCTAATACTGCATGGTCCAGTGATGCACTCGTACACACCAGGTGGTCCCAGTGGTCAGCCATGAGCACTCCAAGTGCTGAGGCCAAAGGATTGGGAATGAAGAAAGAAACCACAAACCTGATTACTGAGAGCATGTGTTGTGCTAGGAACACCCAAACCACATCTGGTGTGTTTCTTGAACATCTTTTTCTTACTTGGAATGCATTTTTCTCTGGAAGACATGCTGTAACCTGTATTTTTTAAGCTGCAGAACCTTGTTCTGTGATGGTTTTTCACATTTCTAGCTTAAGCTGTGTCTGCAAGGTTTTTTGGCCTACTCTTAAGATACCTGGAGTTATCTTTGCACTCCTTCAGGTGCTGTTCAGGCTTTCTTCCTGGCACTGCTAAAGGTCTGACTAGATTCTTGTCTCCTTTTATTAAAAATCAGGAGTAAATTAAGTAGCTGGATCAGTGGATGTGCCACACCCATAAAACCAACTGTTCAGACCCTCCTTGTGTACAATGTCAGTGGCATTTCTTTAGCAGCAGCTTCTCTGTGAACCAGTGTTATTTCAGGATATCCATCTGTTACTTTTGTCCTCACATGATCTGCACCTGGTAGTTCACCTGTGTGACTGCAATCCAGCACATCAGCAATAGCTGCTGGATCAAGCTCCGGAGCAGGAGCTGCATCCATAAATTTGGCCACTGGATGGGGAACTTCGCCCAGCAAAGGCAGCGTGGCTGTCGCTGTGTGGGCTGATTGGTTTTGGTGGATGGAGATGGGGGTAGAAAGGCTCCAGTATGATGAAACTGGTTCGGGTTGTTGCTGAGCTCTGTGTCCTCACACCTTTAACCTCTTAATGATCAATGTGGCAATTCTGAGGCTGAAAGTTGGGAAGGGACATCTTAGATATGACAGGGGAGGGATGAAATTGAAATCGATATTGTAGTGTCTTGATAATAATGTCTCTGCAGTGGCATACTAGCTTGTCTTTCCTAGGATTCCTTCGTGGTACACCTCACTGATGGTCTGAAAAAGTATTTTTCTTTTAAAAAAAATTCTTCTAAATTAAACCCATCATTTTCAGTCAACTGGCTTTCTGCCTTTGAGATACCATTGGATGTGTATACCTACACCTAAACGTTACTTAAGCAACAGCCAGCAATGCGAATTTTCCCTCTGAAGAGCGGTGGAATGCTGCCGGTTCTCCCCCCGGGGCGGTGCTTGCTGCGAGCACAATTAAAGGCTGTAAATCTTGCGGGGGCAGTAGTTCAGCCCCGCTGCTGCAGGCGGCACTCGCTGCTCTCCTCATCCTCCCACGGGGCAAAGGGGAGTCCTGGGGCTGAAGCCAAACTGCTGCTACAGAACAATTCTGTGCCCGGGGATGTGCACTCATTGTTTCAGAAGAATCAGAGGCATTAATTTCAGCATTCTGGCCATTCCTTAAACTGAGCACTTGTGTAATTCTTTGTACGAATGGTACAACAAGTGTTAGCTAAAGCAGCTTGGCCTCTCCAGGAAAAGGTTTTTAAACTGGTTTGAACTGAGACTTTTTCTTCTTGATTTTCACCAATGTTCTTTCAAAGTGGTCCCGTTTTGGCTCTTTGCAGAAGTGTTTTAAGCTCCTCCACCTTGAAATGGCCACAGAATTGGCTGCTGTCATATAACACTGTACAAACAACAACAACAAAGAACTGCAGAATCACTGGAGCAGGAGCTAAACAGATGTGACACCACTTACTTTGTATTTTCCACTTATTTTCTGACAATGTCACATGCTCTAAATCGGTTGGAATCCTAAACAAATTAAGGGCTCTTTTTATTCAGATTATGTCTTTTTTTTTCCCCTGTGGAATTAATAACGTTCTCCATGCTGTAACTTGTATCAATGTAGATTTTGTTTTGTTTTGTCTGAACTTGTGCTGTACTTATTACCTATTTATTAATCTTTTAAGCCAGAAGTTCTTCTTGACCAGTTGTTAACGTTCCTGTGTGTTAAGGTGCTTTTGGGGGGGAAGGGATTTTTTTTCTCTTCCTCCAAAAACTGAAAGCAGTTGTGAAATGAGCCAGGTGGGTGAGAGCCTGCGAGGAAGGGGGAGCCCAGAAACTGAAGTATTTGTCCCTTGCAAAACTCTTGGTTGTTTAAGAAGAGATTGGCAAAGCTTTTAGGCTGGGTTTGCCCTGCAGCTTGCCCTGCCTGGCTGCTGGTGTGTCTGGGGGAGCTGTGACCACATTCTCCTCAGTGCCAGACCCTGACCACCAGCTCGGGAAGGCTGAGTCAAGGCATTTTTTGCTGTAATTCCTGAGCTGCCTGCAATGGGGGCTCCGGGGTCAAGGTAAGGCAGGATCCCTCCTGCCCGGGGTGCTCTGGGGTGGAGCTGAAGCTCTGGAAATCACCGAGGTTCGTTTGTCCCCTCCCCACACCCCAAACCCCCAACTCTTTGTTCACAGAGCTGAGCCTGTGCTCATCAACAGCCAGCAAAGCAGCTCATGACCCCAGCAGATGTGTCTGCATTTTAGGCTAATGAGAACTTATTGGATTACTGCAGTCTTCCCTGCCTCGGAGTAAATACCACTTTGTTGGAGATCCGGAAATTCATACTGAATATGATAAACAAACTGCTGGCTGGGCTGGGATTGCCAGGACATGAAAAGAGTTCCAGAGCGGCAGAAGATCTAACAGCTCTGAAATGCACCACTGAGCCACACCAATTAAGAGCATTTCCAGTGATTATGTGAGCATTCCTGTTCAACTCACAGAAATTATTTTAGGTTGTTTCTTCCGCTGCATTTGTGTGTGGTCTGTACAGCAAGCACGAGGTTTGCAGAGTGGGCTCGAATGCCTCTGATCAGTTTCTTTTAAAATATTTCTGTTATAATGTATATCCAAAACCTGAGTTTCCTGCTAATTCAAAATCTTAAATTTTCTATGTTATGGTTGTCCCTTCAGATATAACTATTTTTTAAATTTAAATAGACAGTGTATGTTTGGAGATGGTCTGTAAGATATAAAAACTTAATTCCTTTGTTTAATATCACTTGCATATGGGAGGTGGCTCTACTGTTCAGTCAGACTGTGTACAAATTGTATTTCACCAGTCATGTAGGAGCTGAGAAGAGAGTTGGGAAATTATTTCTGACTAAACATCTGAATGACAGCCCCTTCTGATAAGCACCATGCTCTTCCTTCTAAATCATTCAAAATCCTTCATTTGCATGCTTTCTTAGTACTATTTCAGTCACTTTGTCAGGAAATAAAATGTTATATTACTGTGAAAGATCACTCTCTTTTTCTATAGATAAATGATAATCATTTTTGACAGAACTATTTAATAATTATGTTCTCAATATCATTATCCTGTTATATGCTACTTAGATTACACTCTCAGTTGAAAAGTGCTCTTTAATTATCTTTTCCTTATCATTTCTTCTAGAGATGTTGTATTCCTGGGGGGCAGGATCAGTCTGGTTTCTGCCTCTCTCTCTGGACTGATGTAGTCTCTGTTAAACGATTTTCCTCAGTGCTGGTGAGGTGCAGGAGTGTGGCAAAGCCTGGGACACTTATTTTGCAGTTATCACTTTCTGCTTTTGCTATCTCTGTTTGGCTGTCACAGAAACACGAAGGGAGAACAAAACCCAGAGGTAAAGAATAGGTGTGGCTTTTTTACTATGAATATAATGCTGTAAAAATTAACTAAGGCCTTGTTCTTGTCTGGTGGTGTGTAATGTCTGAGATGAATGTTTTTCCATTGGGAAAGGGGGAGAAATTATTCTGGAAATTGATGACTTTTTTATTTTTCACCCACCTTCTGCTGAAATCTAGTGTGTACAGGACTTAACACAAAACTCAGTGATTAAAAGCCTTGGGTTTAGTACAGTATCTTTTATGTGCACAATTTACATGTACTTAAACAGTGAGAATTGCCTTTTATACCTTTGGATCTGATCATCTGAGTGACAAGTTAGTGACACCACTCATGCTGAGGCAGTTAGCAAAGGCTAATTATTGATGGCATGGTCCTACCCCTTGTTTCCTGTGAGTTGTCTTAGTGATTTTAATCTGACAATTGAGGTGGGGGGAAAAGGCAGAAGGATTCCCAGCTGAGAGTGGCAGTAGTACTTGAGAATTCTTATTTTTTGCTTGACAAATCCCTGTCTGATAATTTTCACATTGCACAGGGTTTTTTTATGAGGTATTTGGGACATGAGGGAGAATTCCTTCTCCTGCGGAGTGATGATGGTGTGAAGTGATCAGGATGTGAATTAGATCTGGTTCAGAACCAATACAGATGTATTCACACCTTGTTCTCTAAACCCCTGTCCCTCCCTCACCTTTCTGCCACCAGCATGGCCAACACCAATCCCCCACATGTTCTCAAGTGCCTGAGATTCCTAAGACTTTATGAGGAGCAGAATTACGTTTTCTGTAAACGAAATAAAAATCTGAACTATGCGAAGTGCAAGCGGGTGGGTGAATATGGCCCATAGATCTGACTGATGAATAGTTTTTATACATGAGCAGTTCTTACAGAACTTCCTTTTAACTCCTAACCATTACCAGATGTGGGTTGCAGGCGGCTGCTGGAATTCCAACACCTGTTGCATCACACTGAATGGGATTCATTTTGGCAAGCACAGAAAATTCCATTTCAGTAAGTAAATAGTTTGAAATTATATCTGAAGCCTCCCCCCAACCTTTTTTTTTTTTTTCAGACTAAGTTGATTCCAGCCTTATTTACAGGATTGCACATACCTTCATAATTAGAAGATGGTTTGCAGTCTTCAGGGGCTGTAATTGCCTGAGATTTCTTGTAGTCAGTAAATATCAAATGGAAAATCTTCAGTTTAGGAAAAATCTCTCCTTTAAGAGTGAGCATTTCAAAAGGGCTGTACTCCACATTAGGGTGAGTTCTATCTGTGCTTTTTGAGATATACAAGTACACATTTGTGTCTTATTCTGAAGATGATGGAGCTCCATTTTAGAGCTGCACTTTGCTGCATTCATCAATCCACTGCTGAATCCTGCTGGTTATTCAAAGTCCTTACCCAGAGCTTTCTCAGAGCTCTTTCCTGGGGTTGACAGGATGGGTGTTTAGTGGCATTTTGTGGGTTTTTTGGTACATTCCCCATAGATCTCATGTACGAGTTTGTAATGAACCATTTGTGGTTTGCTCTAGAAAGCTCCGGATTGAGCGTAGAGGTAATGAATGAATTCATATTTTTGAAAGCATGATGCCGTTTCAGCCCAAACATACCTGATCTCTGCCATTCCATGGGAACAGCAAAGGCACTTCATTTCCATTTTACCTCCTTTAATCTTTAGTCAAAGGATCTCAAGATCCCCTCAAGTGTCACCCTGAGGAGAGGCTGGATCAGCTCTGCAGACAGGGAAACACTGAGGCAAGCAGGCTTCTGGGAATGGGAAGAAACTGGAAAACAAATGGGAGCTACCAGATTTTTTTTTCTTTGCCTGTTTCAGTTTGTCTCAAAAAAAAAAAAAAAAAAAGCCCCAAACAAGCAAACAAACAAAACCTAAACCATTCCACTTTAATGTACTTTCTAATGAGTTCCTTCTCATACATCCTAGCTCATAATTTCCTTGGGAAGTGACCCCTGTCCTTCTAGTCTCATCTTGCCTAATTTGTTGAAAAGTGTTTGTTCTTTTTCTAGGTTTGTTCTGCCTCTCCACAAAAATGAGGCAGTGCCAGTTTAGGATAGATTTAAGTAGGAAAATGTAGCCACATCTCACAGTGTTGCCCATTATTGAAGATAATCTGAATTTATCAAAAGGCTGCTGAGTTAGTGACTTTATTTTTAAGAGAAGACATCAAAATGAGTGCCAGTTTCACACAAGATAAAAATCTAAGCACTATTTGTGTGTGTAAGCCAGGTGTATTGGGGAAAATATGATTCAAACTACCTATACTGAGGGTTTTCATTTATTGCTGGGGCAAGAATTCCCCTCTGAAGCACATCTGGGATCCCGGTGTGCCTGGATTTTCTCCAGCAGGGATCAGAGGAATCATTCCCTGATATCTCTGGCAGTGCAGTGGGAGATGGCATTTGTTCTGTCACCTCGGCTCTCTGCTGTCGCCCTGGGTTTGCTTTTCCCGGTTTGTGTGAGTTCTACTCTTTGGTCTGCAGCTCTTCCTCAGGCTGGTGCAGTGAGAGCTCCCTCTCCTGTCCCAAGCCCCTGGAACCGCGGGACAGAAGGATGGAGAGGGACAGATTAGGGCTTAGGGAGCGAGGAGGATGGAGGAGCATCAGTGCTGGCACCGCATTTTGGGTTGGAAAGCAGCTCCCGGACAGCGCTCCGTGGAGTCGCTGAGCGCACAGAGGCTCCGTTCCCGGGGCTGGAGCGTGCCGGGAGTGCCGGTCCTGTTCCACGGGACCTTGGCTTTCGCAGCTCTCGCATCCGTGGGGCTCAGGAGGAAGGCGAGGAGCTCAAGCAGCGCTCCCGGGGCTGTTGGGGCTCTGTAGCCGGGCGGGCGGCGCTGCGGGGCGGGCGGAGGTGAGGAGCGGCCGGGGGCCGGCGGGGCCGGGCTCAGCGCACCTGG
>VWYP01030205.1:281448-300301 GCA_013400435.1 Pycnonotus jocosus
CGGAGCCTCGGGCTGCGCTCGCCGGGAACAAAAGGCTCCTGCTGCCCGCGCACAGCGCCGTGGCCCGGGCTCCCCGGCACCATGGCCGGCTGCGAGCCCCGCCGCGCCCAGGCGCTGCTGCTGCTGCTCGCCCTCTGCAGCCTGAGCGCTGCCCAGCCCCGCCAGCGCCAGTAAGTACCGGGGAGCCCGCGGCAGCATCCCCGGGCAGGGCGGCGGGGGGAGAAGCGGCTCTGCTCGGCCACGGCTCCGGGAGGGTTTCACCAGCCGCGGAACAAAGCCCGCGGAGCGCCCGGAGGGGTCGCGGAGGGAGCGCGACGCTCCCGGTTTGTCCCCGGCGCTGCCCGAGTGAGGAGCGCGGGGAAAGGGGGACGAGAGGAGAAAGCTCCCGTGCCCTACCTGCTCCAGCTGCTCCGCAGAGCAGCCCGGAGCTTTTATCTGCCGGCAATTATTTAAGGAATCCGGCTGCCGCGGTGCTGGGGGTGGTTGAAGGTGGCGTTGGGCGCGCCTGAGCAGCGTGTGAAGATTCTTTTTTTTTTCTTGTGGGGAAGATCAGCCGGGGAGAAAGTGCGGGGAAAGTTCTCTGACTTTTAGAAATTGACTCTGCAGGTCTTTTCCAGTATGTTGAGGTTAATTTTGATTATGGCTTGCTTTGTTCTTTATCCCTGGCTTGTTATAGCCCATCAGCATCGTGAATAGCTGCATTAACTGAGTGCCATGGAGAACTTATTCTCACTTGCTTACTAGAGGATATTTCACGTTCTGCCAAGTTTTGGCGTAACCTGACAGAGCTGTTGTTTAAATGTGCTTAAAGGATCTGTCCGGTCCCTGTCAAGTTAACTCTTTGATTGCCAAGTTTAATTTTCAAATGCCACTTATTAAGTGATTTAAATAGTTGTATCAAGTGACTGATACTTCAGAAGGAGTTTCAGCAATTCAGAACAATGTGAATACATGTGCTTCACATATGGCACTGCAGTGCTGGGCTTGTGACAGTTTAAATCTGATCATTTCATCCTGAATGCAGCTGGTACTCCTTCTCCCTCTGTAGCTAAATCAGCTATCTCTCTAAGCAAGGATTTGCAGGCTCAGTAGTAACTTTTTATTGTTATTTATTACCAGTCTGATGAATTTTCAAACCTAGCAGCCATAAGGTTTTGAATCTGCAAGTACCCCCGTGCAATTTAACTCGGATGCCACAGAGTTCTGAACTTCCTTTGGGGGTAATGGGATCTCCATGGCAATGAGGCCTGCTGAGAGAGAAACATGGGCTTGGAATTTGATAAAAGATTACTTGGGGGCTGTAAAACACCATCATCCTCATCCCAAAGTGATAATTAATCATGAGCTAAAGCAACCTGGCTCATGGGACTGTAGAAAAGCACGGGCTGAGAAATTTGGCTTGAAAAGGCATCTGAGGAATTGCCTCGTGTTAAAAAAATCCCTTTGGGTAGGGAAAAAAACCCCAGAAAGGTGTGTCATGAAGAGAATATAAATGTGTTGCTTCCAGCCCAGGGCATCAAAGAGCTCAGAGCCTGCAATGCTTTTAGCTGACAAGTTCATGGCACGGTGCCATTCACAGAGGAGTGGTGCAGATTCCATTCAGAAACTCGCTTTGCAGCATCTATGGGAGGTCGTTTTGGGTGGCTTTAAAGCTCTCTGCGTGCCTCCTAAAATAATGCCTTTTGTAAACTTGCAGGATCTAATTGTCTGAACAAGAATGTGGTTGTAGAGCTGGGGATTTGAGGCCAGTTTTGTAGCTGCAGTTTCTGGGCTGCTTCTGTATAAAATGCGAGTTCAGGTGTGTTACATGCATTGGGTCTGACATTTAGAAAGCTCCAAAAACCAGCTCTGAGTCCTTTCACTTCTAGTGAAGCTGAACTATGAAAATAGAGCCATATGATTGAGTAAAAAACATCTAAATTGTTTCAAAGAAAGCATTGGCTACAAAGCTCTATGGAAGTTCATGTACCTCCTTATTACTTCATGAACTTCAGCTCTTTTATGATTAGCTGGTTGTACATTTAGTTTGTTACATATAATAGGTAAATGAATGTATTTTTTATTATAGATGCAATAAACATTGAAATATTACTGGTTTTATTTAAATCCTAAGGATTTTAAAGCAATCTGTAGCCACTTAGGCTCTGTTTCTTCATTTATATTTATTAGGTACAGGTTTAGAACTGCTGGTGACAGCAAATGTGACCCTACAGGGGTAAATACATCACAAAGTGTTTGCTCTTTCCCTTTTGAGCACAAAAAGTGTCTCTCAAATGAAAGTAACACTCTTGTGGCTCTGTCTTGACTGACCACTTCCAATTGTGCTCCTCAGGGGTTATTTGATTGCAGCACCTTCTGTTTTTCGCTCTGGGGTGGAGGAAGCCATAAGTGTGACCATCTTCAACTCTGCCAAGGAGACCACGGTGCAGATCCAGCTGGTGGTCAAAGGAGAGACGGTGTCACGGAGCCACGGAACGGTCCTGGGTGAGCTCCTGGGGTTCTGAACTTCAGAACTCATTTAGGAGTTGAGGTGCTGTGGGAGCATGTTGGTATCTCCTGGAGAATTGCTTTAGGTGATAATGGAACCAAACAAATTGATTTGCTGCTGCTGCACCTTCTCAGTTGATTGTGCCAAGGTGCTTTTGTTGTGTGAGATCTCAAACATGTAAGGCTGATAACTTTGGAACACCAAGACACACAGACACCCAATGTAACTGATACTCTGGAGTTTCATAGTAATTATACTTCCTTTTGATGCCTGAATGTTTATCGATGGGGGGCTATACAAGGGATAAGTTTGTTTTAAAGAAAAATATAAAATCTACATCATTATCAATTTCTTTTCTCCAAAATGGGTGCTGGGAACACAATCACCCCATCTTCAGGACTGGGTGTTGCTGAGAGAGGTGGTAATGTTTGTGTAGTTGGATCAGTCTTTAAAATGCAAGCCAGGTACCTCTGTCCTGTGAGTAAAAACAGTGTGATTTGATAATATCCAACTTAACAGAGTGCATTTACACTGCTGAAGTCCAGTAGCCCCATTGAACCACTGTCAGTAGTGGTGGAAGCTCTGGTGTAGTCAAGGCAATCAGGCTCTTTAAACCTCATGTTTTAACCCTTCTGTATGTTAAACCTGGGAGTTTTATGAAAGCCATTCCATTTCTTGGAACAGATTGTCCCTGGTTGTATCCTCCCCTTGATGTCTTTGAAAGTGGCTGACAATTGCAAAGCAATTCAAAGGGAGTGATGCTGACACATGTGGACAGCAAATGCCCAAGAGAACTCCTAGGTATGGCTGTATCCAGCAACCCAAACAGATCCCATGAGTGTTGGTTTTGGAAATTGTTGAAGTCCCAAAAGAGGCCAGGTCCTTTTTACAGCAAAACACTTCTGTAGGCACAGAAGTGTTGGAACTTCAGCCTTGGGGATGCTCTCCAAGCACAGAGTGCTTTGCAGTTTACATTGGGCAGAAGTCTTGACTAAATGTGGACCAGATTTATTTTGGAGAACTCTGTTGAGTCTGACTTACCCTGCAGACTGTTTTATACAGTGCAGGAAAATTACTGCAGGTAAAATAATAAAAAAAGAATACTGCAGAGAGCAGCTCTGGGATGTGGGGTCTTCCCTCACTCAACTGCAAATATCTAAAATCTTAGTGCCTTACCTTGAGAATAACTCTTGCTCTCTCTCTTTCTCATATTTTAGATAAAGGAACAATTAAGCTGAAGGTGAGTGTCCATTATTTTAAGATGTTTTCAGTGAACATATAAGGGACTTTCCCTCAGCCACATCAAGCATTTCTCCCTGGCACAAATAAATGTCACATTCTGGGGCACACACTGAGGAGGACACAGCCTTCACCAGAGAAAAAGTGGAGAAGGAAAACAACAAAGCTCAACCCATCACAGCTCACCTGCCAGGCTCTTACATCACTAAAAAAAAATCAGTGGCTTGTGGCTCCACATCAATTTCTGTGTTGGGGTTATTTCATAAGAATGGCAGTGCAGAATCCTGTGTGGGGGTTATGACTTCAAATGTTGGCAAAATGGAGCTGGACTAGAAGAACAAGCCCTTAAAAATGTTGGATTTCTTAAGACTTAATATGGGCTTGTCATCTTTGGGATGCTAAAGGGGGGTGATGGAACAAAATATTCAATTGTGATCTGTGTCTGGAATGGTATCAGATTTTTTACTTTGTCACTTTTAATCTGAAGTAATTTTAAAGTGCTTATTTCTCTGAGCAACTGGTTGAATATGTACATCCATGCATTTTTTGTTTAGAGGACTTCTTTATGTTGGTTTTTGGGGTTTTTCCCCTCTCTTGGCAGAGCTGTAGGTTGATTTCCCCACATAAAAAACCTTCTGTACTTGAAGCTTTATGTGTAAATCATGAATCAACCATCACTTTGCTTGAGTGATAAAGAGCAGAAGAGAATCTCCTGCCGTGTTTTCAGCATGAATTTACCTCTTTTGAAGTTTATATATTGTAGAAAATCTAGTACGTCCTAAATTTTCTTTTCACTACTGACACAGGTTCCACCCAAATGCAGCAGGTGGCTCTTGTTGCTCACTTCAGTGTCAAATACATCCCCCAAAAGCTCAAAGGCTTTTCTATGTGTTCCTCACCTCCTGGTGTGTTCTTTAGGTGCCTTCAGGGCTTCGTGGACAAGCACACCTGAAGGTTTGGGGCAACAGGCACCTGGCAGAGGAAGGGTACATTTTCCACAACTACACCACAGTCACCATCGACAGCAAGGGCTCCTCAGTGTTCATCCAGACTGACAAACCAGTCTACAAACCCAAGCAGAAAGGTAAAGCCATCTTGGACAATTTGCCATTTGCTAGGGCTGCTTTCCAGGGTAGTTTTAGGATGAGCTCTTCTGTTCACTTTCAGCTCTGGTCACTGATAAATTCCCTCTTTTCCATTTTTAGTGCTGATAAACCTCTTTATGGTGACTTCTGACCTGAGGCCAGTCAACGACAGGGTAAAGAAAACTTTTCTTTCACACTGTGCAATATGATGGAATACTTGGTAGCTTGCATTTTATTCAGATGTGCACTTATGCAGAAACAGAACTGGATTTTTAACCTAATTAGGCATAGCTTGTGATAGCTTGTTTTATTTGTAATTTAGCTTTTTTGGTCATATTCCTATTGGAGGAGAATACAAAGTTTTGGAGTGCTGACAAATAGGAAGGCAGCTCTGCCAGAGCAGAGACAAGAATTTTTCAGAGTCTTGCACCTTATTTAGGTAGTGCACAGATACGTAAATTATCACTTTTCCACTTAGATGTCTGAATTAAATGTGTTTTTCCAGGCTACTTATTAGAGATATTCAAACTCTGTCACCTTGCTTGTGTTGACTCAACACTTCATCAGAAAAAGCAGAAAAGTTGTTTCATAAAGCCTTTTCTTTTTCTTTTTTTTCTTTCAGATTGAAGCTTATGTGGTGGTGAGTATCTGTGTGCCCATCTAGCACATGTCCTGTAGAGGTACAAGGTTTTTGTAGCCTTTAAAGGAACAAATTTGTGCTTTTTCTGTCCATTATGGCCATCTCACCCCTAAACTATGCAATTCTCTATCCCTTTGTCTATCTCTGTGCCTTGGGGTTTTTTTTTGCTATCACCAGCAAATATCCTTATTTCCTACTTCAGTTTCAGAAGTCCATTCCCATTTTTCAGCCTGAGAAGAATTGGCTTGGCTCACTGGGATTTATAACTATGACAGCCCCCCTCCCTTTCCCTTCTTTTCAACACCCACCCACTCCTGTCCTTCATGTGCTGGGCTGACAGAGCAGGGCCACCCTCACCTCTGCACCCAGACAAGATAGTGGGCAGTAGAAATCCATGGAAAGGAAAGGGTGGAAAGGGTTCTCCTGTCCTCTTCTTTATGAGGTGAATGAGAGGTTCCTTCTGTGTTTAGTCTTATATTTCTTTTTTTTTTTTTTTTTTTTTTTTTTTTTTACCACATGTTTCCCTGTCAGAAAGCAGAAGGGTTCACTCTCATTGAAGATTTAATGCTGGCAAAACCAGTAGGATTAATTTCATCTGAGTTTGTCAGCTAAAATTTGTCTTACTGGTTGTACAAGCTTCCTTTAGGAATAAAAGGTCTTCAGAGATCAGCTCATCCCATCCAGGACTGGTGTCTTAAGACAGGGGAAAGATCTGCTGCTTGACAGCATCTACTGATGTGCATTTCTTACAGGAGCAGAGCTCTTAAATAATTCCAGAAATCAAATACCCCTGGTGAGGTATTTTAATATAACACCTCTTTTTGACAGGTGTTGGTTGCATTTGAGCCCTTAGTGAGGTGTGTGTGTTACAAAAGGAAGTTCCTTGTTGCAAACTGTATGAGTGATGCTCATTTTCATTTCTCATTCCTAAACCACCCTGCAGGATCCTCGGGGGTCTCGGATGATAGAATGGAATAACTTGAAGCCATTTTGTTGTGGTGAGCTCCAAATCCTCCCTTTTATTCTTCTGTGTTCTGTGATTTGCCTTTGCTCCTGCTTCCACTGACTCATGTTCAGTGAGGCTTGGAGAGTGACAGAGTTCACACAGTGTTGTTTCCTTCTGCAGGCATTGTCAATATGACTTTTCCTCTGTCTGATCAGCCAGTGTTTGGGGAATGGCTCATCTTTGCTGAGATGCAGGGCCACACTTACAACAAATCCTTTGAAGTGCAAAAATACGGTGAGTTGACCCTAACCCAGGGGCATTTGGAAGAACAGGACACTGTGAAATGCTATCACTTGACATGAAACCCCTGAAATAATGCTTTTAAAATGTCATGAGGAAAAATCCTTTAGAGCCATGTACTTCAGGGATGCAGACACTGCTAACTGGGAGCTTTACTAAGGTCACCTTTCCAAGGTGGTTTTGGTTTGCTGCTGTTGTTGATTGACCCTCTACTGGGTCTGATAAATCAGAGCCAGGGTCCTATTAGAGCTGTGGGGACTTTTGCTATAACCTGGGCAATGAGATCTGCTTGAAAAGATTCTGCTGTGTTTCTTTTCACTGTAGTGTTGCCAAAGTTTGAGTTGCTGATTGAGCCCCCTCGCTACATTCGTGACCTTTCACTGTGTGAGCAAGGAACTGTCCATGCCAGGTAGGAACATGGCCCAAACCAAGTCCCATTGCTGTGGATTGCAGTGCAGCCACTGGAGCTTGCATCCCACCTGCTGCAGACTTTTCAGATGGTTTCTAATCCTCATCAGAAGCTTTCTGATGTAAGAGCCTTCCAAAAAGTGGTAGAAATAACAATCTGGAAAACTTCCTGTGGTACTGTTTTCTAGAGGTGCAGGTAACGTGGTAATTGTCTTTGTATAACCAGAAGAACAGAAACCAGCTGGAAGTTATTAATCATCTTCTTTGCATTTCAGATACACATTTGGAAAACCAGTGACAGGGAAGTTGATTGTCAATATGACTATAAATGGTGTTGGGTACTACAGACATGAAGTGGGACACCCTGTCCTTAAGACCATGCAGGTGAGGGAGGCCATGGACTCACCTGTGATAAAATGCCAAGTCTGTCTTCTTTAACATTCATCCCACAGCTCTGTTTTGTTGCTGATGGGAGATCAGAAAATGAAGGAGTAAATATTATAACTGGGGCCAGCATAATAAAAATACTGCTTCTTTTTGCATGGTATGCTTATGATTTTAGATTTTAGGAAGAGGCTTTTTTCCCAGAGGGTGCTGGGCACTGCCCAGGCTCCCCAGGGAATGGTCCCAGCCCCAAGGCTGCCAGAGCTCCAGGAGCTCTCAGGGATGCTCAGGGTGGGATTGTTGGGGTGTCTGTGCAGGAACAGGGGCTGGATTGATGATCCCTGAGGGTCCCTTCCAGCTCAGGAGATTCTGGGATGAGAATCTGTTGGCATAATCTGTTTTAAGAGCATATGGGGCTGAGGAGAGCAGGAGACTGAGGTGGCAGAGTTAATCCAGACTATGGGTAAGAGAGGAAAATGAAACTCCCTCCCTTCCTTTCTTCTTTCCTTCCTTCACCCCCTCCCTGGTTAATTCCCTCCAATCCTAATCCTTCCAAAACACCACTGCAAACTCCCATCAGGTGTCTGTGGTTTAGATTTGGCTCTTGGGCCCTGTGTGGGTGTGAAATGTTCACACAACACAAGGGTGTTCCCTTTGTGTCCCCCCACACATCCCAGATGGATGGCTCGGCCGTGTTTGACGTGTGTGTCAAGGACATGATGCCAGCGGATGTCCCCGAGCATTTCCGAGGCACTGTCAGCATCTGGGCCACGGTGATCAGCTCTGATGGCAGCAAGCAGGTGACCTTTGATGACTCCACACCCGTCCAGAAACAGCTGATTGATATCAAGTACTCCAAGGACACCAGGAAACAGTTCAAACCTGGGCTGCCTTACAAAGGCAAGGTGAGATTAAAAGTAGAGCCATGTGGCTGATTTCAAGGTCTGCTGACTTGATCCCAGTGATTTTCCCCACCTGTCCTTGACTAGAATTGCTGATAATGTAAAGCAAATTGTTCTATAAATGCCCCACTGTGCAGGTAGAAGTCACTTACCCAGATGGAAGTCCAGCTGACAGAGTCACCATCCGAATTAAAGCTGAGCTCACACCAAAGGACAATGTTTACACAAGTGAACTGGTCTCAAGGAATGGCCTGGTGGAGTTTGAAATCCCCTCCATCCCCACAGCTGCCCAATATGTCTGGCTGGAGGTGGGTAAAAGCTCCTTATAGGATTAGCAGGCTTTAATGTAACTAATCTTGTCAAACCTGCACTTTATAAACCAGAGCTACAAACAGGAAATTGGTGCCTTTTAGCTTCAGCTTCTGGATTGCAACACAGCAAGCACTGGCTTTGTTTCTTGCTGAGAGAGAGAGATGATGTTGAAAACCACTGTGAAAAGATGCTTCTCCAAACACAGCTTAACATGGTAGTGGGGGTCCAGTATTTGGGGAGTAAAAATGTCAAGAGATGAAAGCTGGAAGGTATGAAATGGGAGAAGAGAGTAGAGATTAGGAAAGAACAAAATGAGCTTTCTATGCACAACATTCAGGTGTAACTTTTGTTTTTTAAGACCAAAGTGACAGCAATTGATGGGAAACCCTCTGGGGATCAATATCTGCCCAACTACTTGTCCATCAGCAGCTGGTACTCACCCAGCAAGTGTCACATCCAGCTCCAGGCACCAGATAAACCTTTCCAGGTACGTTGGCTTCACGTTCCATCAGGGAAACCACTGCATTGCTTGGCTTAAAGTACTGTGTTCTAATTCAATATTTCTGGACATTTCTGATTCTGGGACCCTGGACTGTTACTGTTGCCACCACAAAGGATAAAGGAGCTGCACTTGAGCCAGCAAATAATTGTTGAATGTGGGCTACACAAGGTGCTGAGCAAAACTCCCTTGGTGCTCTGAGCAGCAGCTCATTTCCAACCCTTTCTGTTCAGAGGGGTGGGTGTAGGCATGGAAAACACTTCAAGTTTTCACATTTGAATTTGTATTCTGTGCACCTCCAGTAATGCTCAGACACGGATTGTTTGCTGAAAATGATTGGAAGTGATGTTAGTGGGAGTGGCTGAATTACTAAAGACCAAAATTAAGGCTGTGCAGTCTCACTGGAACTTCCAGTTTAAATCTCAGCTGGATCTGTTCAATCTTCCAGTTATTGAACTGTGAACGTGAACCTTGTCTTCTCTGGCAGGTTTTATGGGAGCCTCTCTAAAAGTGTAATCCTGCCCTATAAAAGTTATGATTTCTCTCCTAGAGAAAAGATCTGATTTAACCATGATTCCTGTTGCATAATGTTTTCTGAGAGTTGTTCAGGGTTTCTTCTTACCCCAAGAAAATGTTCTGAAGGTCTGGATAGTGCTCAGTGGAAAAAAAAGTGGTTATTGTTTTGGCAATAAACACACTGAGATTTGTTATCAGCAGGTCCCTCAGGTTGGTTTCAGACTCTTTGTATCCAAATAAGAGCATTTTTTTAATCATTGCATTTCATGGAAGTTTAATGGCTAATTAATCTTTTTAAAGTTTCCTGAGGTATGGAAAGGGGATTATACACTGCTAATCTGAACACATTGTTCTTATTATAACCTGATTAGAACTAATTCTTCTGTGGGAAAGCTTGGAGCTGGATGACCAGCTGATGTGGGAACTGTTTCCACGCATTGCCAGCTCTTACTGGGTGTTCCAATTAGCTACATTCATTTTTTAATGAATTGTTTCATCATTTGCACTGGGGAATTCTTAATACTTCAAATATTTGGTGTCACAAGGTACTTCTTGGACTCTGTGGCATTCTCACTGTATTTAACCATCAGCAGCTCCTCGTGTTCCAGTCCTGCCCTTTTGGTTTGTGCCATGTGTGCATTCTGCAGGGAGAGCACTTGGAGCTGAAAAAACAGAGTTTTTTCCAAACATTTCTTTGGGATTTTCTGTCAAGACTGCATGGTTTTATTTGGGAACTGCTCTGCTTTAAATGGCAGGAGGGCAAGGAGGGGAAGGTGCTGAAGAAATCCTACTGAACACAAGTGTCAGCCACTCCTCAGATGCCAGAAGGAAGGAGTTTGTGTTCCTAGGGAAGGCTGCTGCTCCACAGGGTGATCATTACTCTGCCAGACATGACCAGTGCTGATCCCATGGCTGATGTTTGTTCTGTTGGGTTTTGGGGGATTTTGTCTTGGGGGTGTTCAGTCCTCGGGGAGCTCCTCTGGGTGCAGAGTGTCAGTGCCCAGGTGTGCTCCTCTGGAGCCTATTGCAGGCATCAGTTGAGCTACCCAGACAAAAAAAGAAGTTTCTTCTCATTTATTTGTGTGTTTGACACCTCCCTGAGTGCCCAGCTTACAAATTGTTACCAAGACTTTGTGCAATTTGACTGGGAAGAGATCCAAGGGAAAATGCTTTCATTTCACGGTTATGTTTGAGTTGGTATTTGCCACATGAATGTAATCACAATTAAACTCCAAAGACTATCAAACACGTATCTCTTCCCACCCCCAACCCAACTCTTTCCTTTTTTGGGCTGGGCTACTGAAGGGGTGTCTAAAATTCAAGCAATTCTGACAGCTGCTCTGTGCCAAAAGGCTTAACTTTCAGGATTCCAGAGATTCCTTTATTGTTTCATTAATGCATACAACCCCCAGCTCATTCTCCTGTCGATTTGCAGTGAGAGGAGAGCTGAACACAGAACCCTTTTTACTGTGGAGAAACTCCCTGAGAACAGTGCAAATGTAATAATACACTTTTCAATGCATCCATTGGTTAGGAGAGGGCTCACACCTCCTGTGACCAGGAATCCAAGCAGGTTTCTGTGTTTATCACCCAAAATCTCTTAACAGAGCAGATCTTTTGCTTTTCTGTCCCTGCCTGCAGGTGGGAGAGGAGGCCTGGATTGCAGTGAAATCCACATGCCCTTGCAACTTCACCCTCCACTATGAAGTGGCATCACGAGGGAACATTGTCCTGTCGGGGCTGCAGCCCAGCAATGTCACCCAGCAGAGGAGCAGAAGGGCCACCACACCCTTTGAGAAGAACATTGACCTCACACGCTTCCCAGGAACAGGTAGCCAGCTCCAGAAATGCAACTTGCCCCCATTTTCAGTGAAAAAACAACATTTCCACAGCCTTTTTGTTAATGTGGTGCTCCTTAAAGAATAGAGATGATTTTGTGTGAGAAAAATAGCAAAATCCCTCAGTCTTGTAAAAAAATTAATGAAAAAATAAATTAATTTAAAATTATGAGTTTTTATGAATTATGGAGATGACAAATTAACTTAAAAGAGTGAAATCCCTCAGTCTTGTAAAAAATTGAAAATAATTAAAATTTATGAAATATGAAAATAAAAAAATAAAAGTAGTGAAATCCCTCAGTCTTGTGAAAAAATTCTCCAAGAGGGGTAACTCTTGGAAAGTTTTCTTTGGTCTTTCTGCAGTCTTTCTCAGTTGAGAGAACTCTAATATTTGCTTGGAGTGGCAGAGGAGTGTAGGGCAGGGCTGGGGCAGTTGGTTAAATTGGTTGAGCTTAAACTGAGCAGAGGATGTTAGATGGAAAGAGAAAATTAAATGGACTGATAAAGGAGATCACACAGCCCCCAGGGGGAAGGGAAATGAAATGTGGGCTCCTGGTTTGTACAAGGAGTAACAGAAAGACACAAATCTGGTGGATTTGGGGAGCAGGAGGGTAAAAAATGGTGGGATTGGAAAGATGGAAAAGTCTGGCTGTCCTGGAAACCACTCTGGTATTTGAGGAAAAAGCAACAGGAACCTCCCTCCATGTACCCACCAAGCTTCTGGCAATCAGTAATTCAGGATTTGTGATGGTTTCCTGCACTGAGGGTTTGTTCTGAGCTGTTGTATTTATGGTTTGCTCCAAGGCTTTGTGGCTGCTCTGCCCTTGGAAGAGTTCAAGACCAGGTTGTGTGGGACCTTGGGCAACCTGGTCTGGTGAAAGACATCCTTGTCCACAGCAGGGGGCTGGAAGTAGAGGATCTTTAAAGGTCCCTTCAACCCAAACCATTCTGTGATTCTATTTAACAGCTCCAATGATCCTGTGCTCTGTAAACTGCATAATCCTTTTCCAAACTTACTCCTTTTTTCTCATCAGCACTCTCCAGCAATAGATAACATTTTCTGTTTATTTTCAATGGCTTGGTACTTTAACTGTGTGTTTCCTTGACTTCATGGCTGGAAAAACACTGAGTGGTCCTTCCCTACCCACCTTCTCCATGCTGCTCATTAAATTATGAGTGCTAATTACCTTTCACAAAGAGGAGGAAAAGGGAAAAGGTTCTGAACTCGGGAAGGTGTGCAACAGGAGCAAGGGAAGTATGCAGGTTCTGAATGGAGAGTTCTGTGCCTGTCAGCATTAGGAGGGGGCAGGAGGGCAGTGACTGGGATAAATAAAGCTGTTTTTCTCCACAATTCCCATTTCAGCACCTCCCAGCACTCCTGCAGCAGAGGTTGAGGTGTGTGTGACCTTCCTGAGGTTCTCGGTCGTTCACTCCATGGCTCCCCTGGGCCGGCTCCTCGTCTACTACGTCAGGGAGAATGGAGAGGGGGTCACAGACAGCCTGCAGTTCTCTGTCAACTCCTCCTTTGAGAACCAGGTAGTGGAGGGGAAGGGCTGCTGTCTCATTACTGTTTGGGTTTTGGGATAATCGTGGGATTTAACGGGATTTCCCTTCCCAGGTTTCTGTGGCACTCTCAGCCAACGAGACCAGGCCTGGGGACGTTGTGAACATCAAGGTCAGAGCTGCCAAAGGGAGCTGTGTCTGCATGGCCACGGTGGACAAGAGTGTCTACCTGCTCAAGACAGGCTTCCAGCTGACAGCCAGCCAGGTAGAGGGACCTTCCAGCACCGGTGTCCTTTCCTCACCCCTGTGACCCTCACCCACCTGGAGGGCGCAGCCAAGGACAGCAGCCTGTGCCCTTTCCCTGCAGGTGTTCCAGGAGCTTGCAGAGTATGATGTGTCTGATGCTTTTGGAGCTCCCAAGGAGGAAGGGCACTTCTGGTGGCCTGGCATGTCCTCACGTCGGCGCCGCAGATCCTCTGTGTTCCCCTGGCACTGGGACATCACCAAGGACGCTCGCTTCGCCTTTACAGTAGGGAGAACCAGCCCCCCCTTCTCCCTGCAGGGTCTCTCTTTGTGCTCTCATGTCTGCAGGGGGATTCCCTTCTTTGCTTCCCACACCAGTGCAGGGTGTGACGTCTGTTCCCTGAGACAAGGAGATGCCATGTCAGAGGCTGAGCTGTAAATGTTTGATATTCTTTACATCACCTTCTCTACCTGCTCCTCTGAAATGCAGACTGGCCTGGGGAACCAGTGTCACAGCTCTGATCTTTGATGTTCTTTCCCTTTTTAATCCACATAACTGCTGATAATGATGCTCCTTGCTTCCTACACATCCCCCATCTCTTCATTCTCTCTCCTTCCTCTGATTTTAGCTAAATTATTTTATTATGTTGCCTTAAACCCCAGAGGCTTTCACACATTCCCCCAATGCCTCAATCTCTTAATTACAAACTCCAGCTCCTCATTTTTGCCCACTGCTGCTTCTCTCCCTGTGGACTGGGGGGGTTTTGCCCTGATGCAGCTTTTTTTTTGTCCTGAAGCTGTACACTCTTGGGAAAGGTTCATTTTTGGGAGCTGGTGTGAATGCAGGGGCTGCACACCTGGTGTGCAAGAACTGGGGGTGAGTGCAGAGAACAAAGCTCATTCTCCAGTGATGGTGCTGGGAGCTGCTGTCTCTCATGAATAAGAGCATTTAGGGGACAGAGCTGGCAGCTTCCTCAGGAGCTCTGTGCTTTCCCTGTGTGGACACTTCTCATTTTCCTTGGCATCCCTGGCACAGCAGAACTGGTGGTGCCTGATGAGAGAGCTGCCTGCTCACTGCAGCAGAGCACGCTGGAAACTTTTAGGAAGGGTAAAAAAAAATTTAATGCTTTATTCTAGGGAAAAAAATACATATTAAAATTTTTGTTTTTACCTGTCACACTTGCCCAGTAGTGTTAGATACTGATTTAAATGCATTTTCCAAGCAGACAAAAGCTTCCTCATAAAGCCTCTGCACCTCCACATTAACAGCTGTTTTTATACAAAGCTTAAAAAAATCCTCAAGATTCAATTGAGACTTCCCCTGTAAATATTGAAATAGGATTGAGGGATTCTATTAAAAAAAAAAAGAAAGTGTGCATTTAGTTGTTTTTCTTTAACTCTTTTTCTTTAGTTCTTTTTTTTTTCTCACTTTTTTTTTTTTTGTGGTGTTGATTTTTCATTGTCTAGGAAACTGGCTTGGTGGTGATGACTGACATAGTCAGCCTGAACCACAGGCAGAATGGAGGGATGTACACAGACGAGGCTGTCCCAGCCTTCCAGCCACACACTGGCACCTTGGTGGCCACCATGCATTCCAAAATAGCACCAAGGTAATGTCTGGGGTTTCATATTTATTGGCTGGGATAGTCCTGGCTGGGTTTTTTCTCTATTCTCAGCTGTTTCCCACCTCTTTCCCCTCAGGTTTAGACAAGGCAGTGATGGGGAAGTTCTTCCGACAGCTTGGTAGATGTAAAACAATTTTAACTGACATTGCTTTGTTAAATTTAATTTAACACTGGAAAAATAACATATGCAAAGAATCTTAAATTATAATTTTGAAGACGATTTCTTTGCAATTTGCTTTGAATTTCTTGGAATATTTGCAAGCTCCAGCTGTTTCTGCAGAGTCACTCATTGCTCATGGTTTGGACATTCAGCTGGTGGTCACTATCAATAGAATGAGGGTCTGCAGGAGGGAAAGGTTGGGAAACATTACAGGAGATTCTGCATCTGGGTGGGCCTTCCCTCTGCATCCTGAACTTCCTGGAAGCCTCTCTTAGCAGAGAAATTCCTGGGATTAGTTAAGAAATAGATAATGAAGCATAACAGGTATAGAAAAACTGATTTAAAATATTAAAGTGTTAGAAGCCACGTGTTGTATTTGTTCCCCTTGATTCCATCTGGTAAAACAATTTGGAAGACAAACCAGTTTTATTTTTGATTACATTATCTTTGCTAGTTTCAAAGGTTATCTTACTTGTACTATTTTCTTAGAGTCTTTTTTGTGTCTGCAGAGTGTGTGTGCACACAAAGGGATTGTTTCAAATGTTGTGTAATTTGTGTTATGAGTGATCACTCATTCACTCCTTAATGAGTCTGCACCAGCCAGAGCTTTGGTCATGTGATAACTCTGATTTATCAGTGACTGCTGAGAATATCTGCTTAAAAGAATCAATTTGCAAGGATTTATTTCTTATTCTAGCAGAGCAGAGAAGAGGAAAAGAACCTTCTTCCCTGAGACGTGGATTTGGCACTGCTTCAATGTCAGGTATTGACATTAATTATACCCAGAGGGTTCTATTCTCTACATCTACAGAAAACAAAGCTCTTTAAAATCTAATGAGTTACACTGGCATATTCTGATTTTTTAAATTTTTTTTTTTACTATCTTTTCCTCCTCTTGTTGTTATTTTCCTTCATTACCACTTCAATTTTTGACCATTTACTCTGGTCCTGAAGTGTTCCCTTGCCTCAAGCTGAACCTGTCAGTTGTGTCTACATTGATCCTCTATTGATTGCTTTCCAAATTTCACAGAGCTCTTCTTTCTCTCTCATCTCCTGCAAGAACATCTCCTTCCTAAATCTTGGTTTCCTCTGGGTACAGTTAGAACTAAAAAAAAAAAAATTACTAAAGAGATAACTAATCCACCCCACAACAGCACATCTAGGATAACGAAGCAATTATTAAAAGGCTTCTCCAGGTTTGCAAGTAAACTTCGTTCTCAATAAATGATTGTGAATTAAATTTGGCAGGAACCTGGAGCAAGTGTATTCAAATGTGTTCAATTGAGCATGAAATATGCTTTGTAGAAATACACAAAGAATTCCACAAGTGCCTGTTTGGGCCTCAGCAAGCTGGGGCAGTTAATTATAAGTAGGAGAGTGTGGAATAAAACATTGCAGATTGCATTTTCTCCACTTCATTTCATTAGAAATAACTGAGTTGGAGCATTCCTTAATTTCCAGTCTCTTGAACAGGAAGAATTTTTTTTCTTCTATAATTTATAATTATAATATACATTCCTCTAAAAAAAAAAGAAAAGAAAAAAAAAAGAAACAAAAGCCCAATGTCAACTTCCCAAACCAATTCTAAAAATTCCTGGAGCCTGCCTGGAGGGTCTAATGGCTGGAAATGAGTGTGTACTTTGGCCCTGTGCCCAGAAGAGTAAGTGCCCTCATGTGTGAAAATAATGTTAATGCTGGTTATGGACTGAAACCCCAATGGAAAGAACATCAGCTGCAACAAATTGTCTGGTTAAACAGGCTGGAATCTTGCCAGGCCTGGAGCCAGGACACCCTCCTGCCTGCTCCTCAGGGCTCAGCATCAGTGCAGGTATCAGCAAAACTCCAGGCAGGGTGAGAACCAGGCTGCTAAAAAGGAGTTCAAATAACTTCAACCTTTAAAGAGGTTTAGATTTGGATATTGAGAAAAAAATCTTTCTCTGAGGGGGATGAAGCTCTGGCACAGGGTGCCCAGAGCAGCTGTGGCTGCCCCTGGATCCCTGGCAATGCCCAAGGCCAGGCTGGACAGGGCTTGGAGCAGCCTGGGACAGTGGAAGGTGTCCCTGCCATGGCAGGGGTGGCACTGGATGGGCTTTGAGGTACCTCCATCCCAAACCATTCCATGTTTCTAAGATACAAGAGCATTTCCCAAGGCTTTTCCCTCTGAAGTTAGAGCTGGAGGAACCACATTGACCAACCAGTGCTTGGAGTCTGACTGGTCTTACAAAAAGCTCAGTGCTCTCCACTTTTTATTGTTTCAATCCTTTCCCTTTGTAATACAAACAGAGATGAGGCCCTGAGGAGCTGCCTGGCCCCTGACAGGAACAACAACTTCAGGCTCACTGAGAATTCACTTAGAGGAGCAAAATAAATTCACTTAGAGGAGCAAGTGCCTTGATTTTTTTTTTTCAATTTCTAATTTTTTATTATTTTTTCCTCCTCTTATTGTTGTTTTTCTTCATTACCACTTCAGTCTTTGCAACATTTCCTCTGGTCCTGAAGTGTTCCCTTGCCTCAAGCTGAACCTGTCAGTTGTGTCTGCATTGATCCTCTATTGATTGCTTTTCAAATTCCACAGAGCTCCTCTTTCTCTGTCATCTCCTACAAGATCTTCTCCCCCAGACCTCAATCTGCTGGTGCCCCAAGTGAGAATAAATTTTATCTGGGAGTGCAGCCCTTGGGTGTGTTCTGGGTGCCCCAGGCACCTCAGCCTGAGAGGTGCAGAGCTCCTTCTGAAGATCTCCCATTCTCATTTTCCATGCCCCCCAAAAGCCTACAGAGCTGGCAGCACGTGTGTCAAGCTCTGGGGAATAAATAAATAAAAAAAAACTTGAGAAAAAAACCAACCTTAGGGTGTACTCACAACTGCACCAATCATGCTGCCAGCTGAGCCATGAAATAGCTTTTGTTCTTGTGTTAGAGGAAATGTTTTCTGTTCCAGGCAGGGCCAGAGCTGCTTTGCAGGAGGGAAATAGCAAAGTCTGAAGAACAAAACTGAATTTCTATTATTGTAAAGCATGGAAGAGGATACCAGGTTTATGATACCCCATCGTGCTGTGCACAGGAAAGCTAAATACTCAGAGACTGGATTTTTAATAATCAACTTCAATCCTCATTCAAAGAAAATGATAGGTTTGGAAATTTTCTAAGTCAGTCATTTCAAAACCAAGCAAACCGAAATTTTGGTTTCTGAATCACAATGAGCAGTTGCTGGACTGGATGTTTAGAAAGTTTCTCGTTTGTCCTCGTGTTCAAGCAGAGTGTGCAGTGTGGCAATGGACACAGGGACAATGAGATCCAACAAAAACCACTTTTATTTCACCAGCTATTACATCAATTATTATTGATTTTATCCAGGACTACAGTCTGGGATAATTTCTTGTCTTTCTTTTTAGATTTGGGGGTTTGTTTCAGAGTTTTGTTTAGATTTTTTTTTTTTTTTTACTTAGTGCAGTTGTTTGCCTCTAAGAAAAGTGACTTGGAAATGAGGCTGTAAATGATGTTTTTAACCCTGGAAGAATTTGTGTTTTGCAGAAGAAACTGTTTGCTTTTCTGCTGCTTTGAAATATTGACAGGCCCCAAAACTGATAGAAAATAAGGTAAACATAGACAATAAAATGTAGATATAAAAATAGCTACAAATAGATAAACATAATACACTATATAGAATATATACAATAAAATGTAGATATAAAAATAGCTATAAATAGATAAACATAATACACTATATAAAATATATATAATAAAATGTAGATATAAAAATAGCTA
>VWYP01030205.1:307653-360315 GCA_013400435.1 Pycnonotus jocosus
AAAAAAAGAAAAAAAAAAAAGAAAAAAAAAGTAGGTGAATAGGGGAAAACTGGAAAGGGGAACCTCTCCAGTGAGCCCCAGCATCCAGAGGAGTGTTTAGAAAAGAGAAGGGTTCAGAAGAGCAAACAAGATATAAAGCCTGTGCCATTCCCAACTAACAAGAACAAGAACAGCAGCAAGAGCAATGAAGAGTAATTCAGCTCAGAATCACAGAATCACAGAATATCCTGAGCTGGAAAGGACCCACTGTGATCAGAGTCCAGCTCTGGAATGAGTGGCCCATACAGGGATCAAACCCAGAGCCTTGGCAGCACTGAGACCACAACCATTCAAAAAAAAAAAGCACAGAAACAATGAGAAGGGTGGTGTGAAATATTAGGGCTGAATGTGTCCATTTACATATTGGAAACAAACACTGAGGAGCTGCTTAAGCAGGAAGTGCTCAGTAGTAAATCATACCTGAGGGCTGCAGGGGGAAAAAAGCAATTTAATTTAATTTAACACCTATTTTTTGGAGGAAGGAAAAAATGATAGCATTACTTAGGCTTTCTGCCAGGTATTTGTACCTATCCCATCACCCCCAGACAAAGATGTGGTGACTACAAGAGCATCACCAATCTCTAGATCTTCATTCCTCCCATTTTCCAGGCCATTCCCAGTGAGCACTGGGGGGCTACAGAGCAACTGGGAAGGGTGGGAGTCATGGGCAGCCCCTCCTGAGGGATTGAGGAGCTGCCTGGATCTGCAGAGGTCGGCAGAGAAACTTCACCTCTGGAAATGAAACAAAAAATCAACTCCCATAAAAACATCATGTGGTGTGGAATAAAACACCTCCTCCTGTGCTGCAGGATTCAGCAGGCATGAAATGTCCTTTTGACAGAATCTTCTTGCAGATTGGACTTCTCCTTATCAGAAATGTCCATCCTGTTGGGTTTGACTCCAATGGGGGTTTCAGAGCTTCATCCAAGTGTGCTTTGTGTATCCAATCCACGTGGAGGCTTTGCTAGGATGGGCATGGCTGTAGACAAACAGCTTTGAGAAGCAAATCATTTTCCTGGTAGAAAGAGCATTTCTACTCTTTCTTTAATATTCAACCTCAGAAGATATTCCAGGAGAGAGTTCTTATCTTCAGCATCCACCTTGTTAATGATGATGTCTAAAACCAGCCTTGGACAGCCCTTGCAGATGGGAGGTGTTCATGTGCTCTGAGACCACAGCTGTTGCTTTTATATTACATGAAATTGTTCCAAGCAACAGCTTTGGGAAGAGTCTGAATCCAGCTGTAGTGTCACAGGCAGAACGTTGGAAGTAAAATGGAAGTAAATGGAAGGAGAGTGGCTGTGTGCTTAAGTAAAAACCTTTTGATAATGCATTTTTTTTCCAGAGGAGTATCAGATTTTTAGCATTTCCAGTGTCCAAAAGGCAGGAGCTACAGTGTCCCAGATGTTACCCTGAGCAGATTTCTGGACAAACTGCACGCAGAGCTGGCTCTCACTCACAGCAGAATGAGAAGCTGCCTTGGGCAGCAGAATCCCTTACACATGTTCCAGATGTTCTGAGTCTTCATTCACTTCAAATACTCATTTTTCTCTGTGTGAGGAGATTCTGGACTCCCCCAATTCTTTTGTGACTTCCAGGCTACCAGCGCCAGCTGACCTACAAGAGGCAGGATGGCTCCTACAGTGCTTTTGGGGAGAGGGACTCATCAGGGAGCATGTGGTGAGTGGCTATTTAAAACTGAGTTAGAAATGTGCTCAGGGCTTGCTAAACAGGGAAAATACACAACTGCCTGGGAAAGAGGAGTGATTTCCCAGCTTCTCTCGTGGTATCACACACAGTGGAGAACAGAAAAAACACAATAATATTCAGTGACTACAGAATTGCTGCACAGAGCTGCTGAGTGCTCTGACTCCATTAGGGGATGTGTTGGAGGTGATTCAGGACTCAGGAGCAGTTAAGAGAGATAAATCTGCTAATTATTCCAGGTTTCAGGCACCAAGCTGTAGTTAAGGATCATATCTGCAACTGGAGTAGCAATTACGGGGCATTTAAGCACTAATTCCATTAGGGAATGGAATTTCACCTGGAGCAGGCACAGGGAAATGTGCTGTCCCTACAAGTGGCAGAGGCTTCTATCAGGGTAGGTAAAAAACCCACCAAAACCAACCCCAAACCCCTCAAAGACATCCTTGTACAGTGGGATGGAATCCTCCTGTACCTCCTGGATGGAACAGGATGGATTTTGTGCTCTGGGGATAAGGGCAGGACCTTTCACACCCCAGGAGAGGCAGGACTGTGAACCTGCAGGCTCAGTTGCTGTCACTGCTGTCCCCACAAGCCTGGCAGATTTGTGTGACATCAGCCCCGGCTGTCACCACCCCCAGGGCTCATCCTGGCCTCCATCCCTCTGCTCCATCCGTGGGGTTTGGGCTGTCACAGGTTCCCCTCCCCAGCTCATGGCAGGGAGGCACCAGCTCTTCCCAGGACAGGGAGCTCTCACCCCAGCCCCTGCCTGTGAAATAATGGTGACACAGAATTACTCAACACTCCAAAAATCCCCTGCCAGGCAGCAGTGTTTGCTACCCTCCCATTCCTCAGGGGCTTGTAAATGCAATGACTCAATCCCCCTGAAGCTGGCCAGGGCTCACACTTGTTGTCAGAGGTTTAGAATTCCAAAAAACACTTCTGGTGCTTTCTAAAGTCTTAATTCTGTATAAAGTGTAACACAGCTTCAGGCTGGAGGAAAGGAGCTGGATTTCTTATGAGAAATGTATTGATTCTTAATTTAAAAATATCGATTCTTAGCTTAAAAACTTTAATAATTTGGGATAAAAAGAACTATATTTCAGAGTGTGCCATAATTATGACAAATACACCTTTGAGTTCTAATTTTTAATTTAGCTTGTTGACCTTTAATCCTTTTTTTTAATCCAAAGCCTGGACAGTGTTCAGGTGTTTTATGTCCCATGAACATTTTAACAACAATATTTGTTGTTTCTCAACAAGATTTTTTTCGATTTGTGCTTTCTAAGAATATCAGTTTTTCCTTACAGGTACTTTATTTTGCAATTGTTTTTTCTCAGTAAAGATGGTTAATTCATTTTTGCAGGTTAACAGCTTTTGTCCTCAAGTCCTTTGCTCAGTCTCGTGGGTTTATTTTCATTGACCCCAAAGAACTCACAGCTGCCAAAGACTGGATCATTCAGCACCAGAAAGAAGATGGTTCTTTCCCTGCTATGGGCAGGATTTTAAACAAGGACATTCAGGTAAAAAACACATGAGATCACCTTGCAGCAAAGACATTTTAAAAATTATTGTCATAGCATGAAGTGATGCAGTTTGAATATGAATTTTGCAATTGAAAAGCTGGAATGCTACAAAGAGAACCAGGGGGATTTCAGTTCAGAAGGGTCTATCAGAATGTGGCTGTGGGTTGCCTCCAGAGAATGGAAAGCAAGGTGTGAAGTCTTACAAAATATTGCATTAAATGTGCCCTGGCTCTGACCAGTGTGGGCTTGAGTTCCTAAATTTTGTACTCCTTGCATGCAAAGAAAAGAAATTTGGTGATGGGTCAACTTCTCCTCTAGTTCTAACACATCCTTTATATTGCTTCAAAGTCTCTCTCTCTCTTTTTTTTTTTTTCTTTTTTTTCTCCAGTGTCCTTTTCTCTAGTTTTCATCCAGTGCTTTGTGTTGTTTGCCCTTCCAGGGTGGGATCCATGGGAAGATCTCCCTGACAGCTTATGTGGTTGCATCTCTTCTGGAAACAGGTGTCACTTCTGAGGTAACAACAGCTTGGTTGAAACAGCTCCAAAAATTCTCTCTGTTCTTTTTCTTAAGAAACTTCATTTTGCTGCTGTTTGCCTTCAGAAGTTCTGTGCTCTCTAGAATGACTGACATCACTCAGGGAAGAGAGGCTGCTGGAAAGCCTTGGGACTGTTCTGAAGTTCAGGAATCTCTTCTGAAGTTGTTCAAGGTGGTCTCCCACCCTTCAGCCATCAGCTCATGATTACTCCACCAGAGCAAAACACTTCCCTGCAGCCCCATCCCTCAATCTCTCCAAGAAATTCCTGCAAAAAGAGTTTTCTGCCTCTTAGCTTCAAGCTGTGAGTGCAGCCTGTGCAGATCCTGGTCTCTTGGCTGTGGAGACTCAGAAATCCTGGCTTGGTGCTAAAAACAGTTTACTTGGGGATCCAGAGAACTCTTGTGGTCTGGCTTGGCTGCAGTGGCCAAAATGCTACTGCTGTTAGATTACAGTGCCTTTGGAGAGCTGAGCTCCTGCAATGTGCTGGATTGAGGGCTCTGGAGGAAAATTATTCTGTTCTTTCAATGAGACAGAGCAGGAACACTGCAAAAAAGAGAAGCAGCTCCGTAGGAGCGGCCAATTCCCCTGGAAAAAGAACCCAAATTTCCAGTACAACTGGTGTTTTAGGGATTCCTCCTTAAAACCCCTGGTGAAGCTGTGCTCCTGCCCTCTGATGTGTTTCTAGCAGCATGCAGTTTCACTAGAATGGAGATGTTTAGATAAAATTATGGTGACACATTCCCACTTCAGTAGGACTGCGAAAATACTCCCTTGCAGATATTCCCCTGCTCTTCAGGCAAGGGAGAGGGCACTGGAGGCTGTGCACAGGAAGGTGAAAAGAGGAGATGCAGTGGATGCTGCAGTGGATGTTGCAGCAGCTCTTGGTGATCTGCTCTCAGACTAAAGGGTCAATTCAGGCACAACCCTGAGAGTTTGTGGAGGTGTCAGAACAGCCAGTGCCCATCCAGGAACTCTGATAACCTCAGCACTCCTCATCCATCCCTGTGCAGCCTGAAGAGTGACACCAGGCTGCTGCTGCAGGCAGATGTCCCCTAACCCCCTGTCCTTGTTGGAGTGGAAGGCTTTCAACCTTATTAAAAATTCAGGAAACCCTGCAGAGCTCCCAGAGTAACTTCCTGCCTCCCTGTCAGCTGTGTCCCCCTCTGAGCAGTGATGTGATGCTCTCTCTGGGCTGCTGTGTGTCAAGGCAGCCCCAGCAGTGCAGTTTCTGTGGATTCTAATGGTTTTCCTAGAGGAGATTTGTGAGTGCTCCTAATGATCTTAGCTAGGAAATGAGGAAGGGGAAGGTTAGTGCCACAGGGAAATCAAAGGAAACCAAATTACATCAAGTCCAATTAAATTGTTTCTATAAATTATCAGAGCCACGTTCCTGCATGGTGAGGTCATTGGGGGAGTTAATAAAACATGTTTGTTGGCTGCAGGGACCCCTGGGAACCTTGGCCTTTATTATCCTCTGGCGTCTGCCAGACGCTCTGGAGTGTCAGGAACACAATCAAACCTCCAGTGCAGAGCTCGCCCCTGCCCTGTTCATCTGCTGCCTTGCAGGGGCACAGAATTTCTTCAGCTTTAGGGGGGAAAAGTGTGTCTCAGAGTCAGCCTAAATCATTCTTGCTCTGCTGTTTGCACCTTTTTTTAAAAAAAATATTTTGATGCATGGCTTTTCTTAGGGAAAGGAAAGTGTCAATGATGTTCTGCAGAGAGCAAGATGTGTCTTTCTGAGTTTATTGTGTGGGGTTTTTTACTGTTGCTTTTGTTTGGATTTTCTTGATGGTTTTTGTTTGTTTTTTTTTTAATAGTGGGCACAATGTAACAGGTAATAAAGTGACTCTAACTTCTGAGACTGGCACATCTGTTTGGGTTCTTTCCCCTGTGAATGCAGGAAGAAAGAACAGCTGTTGACAAAGCAAAACACTTCCTGGAGTCCAACCTGTACTCAGCAGAAGATCCCTACACCACTGCCCTGAGTGCCTACGCCCTGACCCTGCTGCACAGCCCCACCGCGGCTGCGACGCTGCGCAGGATGAACAGCATGGCCATCACCCAAGGTGAGAGCAACAGCATGGCCACCACCCCAAAGTAGGAGCACCAGCATGGCCATCAGCCAAGGTAGGAGCTCCATTCCTGGGCAACAGCATGGCCATCACCCAAGGTGAGAGCACCAGCATGGCCGTCACCCAAGGTAGGAGCAACAGCATGGCCATCACCCAAGGTAAGAGCAACAGCACCAGCATGGCCATCAGCCCAAGGCAGGAGCACCAGCATGGCCATCACCCCAAGGTAGGAGCACCAGCATGGCCATCACCCAAGGTAAGAGCTCCAGCCCTGAGCTCCAGCATGGCCATCACCCAAGGTAGGAGCCCTGAGCACCAGCATGGCCATCACCCAAGGTAGGAGTTCCATTCCTGGGCTCCAGCATGGCCATTACCCAAGGTAGAGCTCCAGCATGGCCATCACCCAAGGTAAGAGCTCCAACCCTGAGCTCCAGCATGGCCATCACCCAAGGTAGGAACTCCATCCCTGAGCTCCAGCATGGCCATCACCCAAAGGTAGGAGCCCAGTCCAGCCCTGGGCTCTGCCCCTCCCAGGAACACCCAAACACAGCCTGAATGCTGCACTTGAGCTGCTGGAGAGGATGGGGCCTGGCAGGTGAGGGATTCCTCACGGCACAGTTTGGGTTTGTAAGCTGAGGGTGCTCCTCGCTCTCTTTGGAGAGGGCTCCACATGTGGGGCTGATGCTGAAGGAAGGCAAGTGCAGCAGAATCACAGAATATCCTGAATTGCAAGGGACCAACTCATGAGTGAATGGCCCAAACAGAGATCAGAGCCACAGCCCTGGTGTTCAGCAGCACTGGGCTCTGAGTGGTTCAGAGGCTCTGCAGTGCTCTCCTCACAGTGACAGGGTTTGCCCTGTAACACCTCACATTCCCTGATGGGTGCATTTCAATCCAAAATCCAGGAATTACCTGATTTGTCACATTGAATCATCTTTGTCATTCCAAAGGGTGCCCCTTGCCCAGGGTCTGGGTGTCCAAAAGGAGGGACAGTGCAGCTCAGGGCATGGAGCTGATGCAAAAGTGGAATTTGACTCCTAATAACACCCATGTCCCACTGCCCTCTTCTCCTAGATGGCTTTACACACTGGAGCCTGACAGGAACCCTTGTCACTGATGAAGACACCTTCATGGGGTTTAATGATGGACTCTCTCAATCAGGTAATTGGGAACTGCAGTGCAAAGGCAGAGAAAAGGGCAGGGGCTGCCACACCAGCCTGCACGTATTGCAGTGAATTGTTTATAAAATACAAGGTATTCTGAAAATGTCACTCAGCCAGGGCAGGGTGCAGGGAAAAGAGAGCTCAGAAAATGCAGGTAACGTTATGCTGAAAGAATAAATGAGATACAGAGCAAGATGTGATCCAGACAGGACAGGTTTTTCAGCCCCAGCTGTCTCATCAGCTTTCACTCCAGTTTTATAAAGACAGAATCCCACGTGGCTCTCACTCTTCTGTCAAGGAGTAATAATTCAAAATGGAAATCGGAGGGAATTCAAATATATTTCATTTTAGAGTTATTTATCTTTGTGTTTTCAAATGGACTTAAGGATTGTCCCACCAGTCACTGACACTTCAGCTGATTTTTCCAGACTTTGGCTGTCAAGGCCACAGAAACAGTGAATGATGCTGTAATTTTCAAGCCCCTTAAAGCCATTGACCCTTTGGATATAATGTAGGTGCAGCAATATTCAAGAGGGATCTGACTGGATATTGTATGAAAATCTCTAGGGCAGGGCAACAGTGTGGGCAGCAGCAGAGCAGGATTGGAGTGGGAGAGGAATTACTTATGGGATACAGTCAAGTGGAAGGAGTTTATCTATTGTGTGAATATCTTTATTGTTGGTTATAAAATATATATTAATGTTATATACTGGAATATATAAAATATATATTATCATATATAATATATAGATACATAATAAATATATTTTAAATTGGTTAGCTATTGCTTGAAGGGAGCTTATCTTGAAAGCAGAGATCCTAGGGAGGTGAAGCACCTTGGGTGCAGATATTTATCTTCCCTTTCCTTGTGTTTACTTCTATAGACTTTTAACTTTTTAGAATTATTTTTCAGTTAACAAATATTCATAGAACTATCTCTAGCCCTGCCTGAATTCTCACTTCTAGGTGGTATTTTGATTTTTTTTTTCAATTCTCCCTTCTTTCAGTTGTTTCTGCAGAAGTGGAAATGACATCTTACACCCTTCTGACCTACACACCCCTGGGGGATGTGACCTCCTCACTCCCTGTGGTCAAGGGGCTCTCACAGCAGAGGAATGCACTGGGGGGATTCTCATCTACTCAGGTGGGCTGCCTCTGGAAAAGGTAGCTGGGATGCATGCACTGTCAGTTGATTCAGGAATGCAGAGTTTCCATCTTCCTGACACAGAAATTGTTTGTGTTCTGAGAAGGAAAACTTCCCAGAGCTCTTTACTGCCTCCTCCTTGGAGTAGTAATTTGAAAGGAGTCCAGACTTTGTCCTTACAGGTGCCTTTGATAGGAAAAGTGAGCAAAACCTGATGTTTCTTTTGCCATAGGAATTAATAAGGAAGATTCTGCCAGCTGGGGCTGAGCAGAGCTGTTTGGAAGTTTGCTGTGCTCCTGTATCCCTCACTATTCTGATTTCTCCCTCTTCTGGCCCCCAGGACACCTGTGTGGCCCTGCAGGCTCTGGCTGAATATGCCATCCTTTCTTATGTTGGAGGAGTCAACCTGACCATTTCCTTGGCTTCTACTAACCTGGACTACCAGGAAACCTTTGAGCTTAACAAGATGAATAAAAAAGTCCTTCAGACTGCAGTGGTAGGTGGATTTGTGCAGACAGTTTTTTAAAGCAATCCACGTGGGCTGGGTTCTGAGTGAAGACTTGGATCAGTGGTGGTAAAAGCAAAAGTTAAGCACTGAGACCTGTGGGACTTTCTGTGGGTTTGTGGCTGAATTCTGCTATGAAGGAGACAGCACTCTTAATTAAAGGCATTTTTCACCACAACCAATGCCTGATGTTTATTTTGTGCTGCTGTTTGTCTCTGCCATTGTAAGTGCAGGTGGTGAAGAGACTAAGCCATGCTCACTTCACTCTGCAGTGTCCTTTATAAAGTATTTTGGACAGAATAGAGCTAAATTTAATATTCATTTGCATTCTGAGTGTTTTGTCTTGTTTGTGTCTCACCTGTGTATTCTCCCCAGATCCCCAGTATTCCAACAGGACTGTTTGTGAGTGCCAAGGGTGAAGGCTGCTGTCTGATGCAGGTAAGGATGTCATGGGGCTGGAGAAAGCATGGGACCACATCATCTCTAACCTCACAACCTGTTTGCTGCTTCTGTAATCCCACTTTGCTGCGAGGAAGGACTTACACTTAGAATTTCTCTCAAAATAGTTCTATGATGTGGCATTGCTTTAATTTAGGAAATGAATGTGACTGTACCAGCTCTGGTAAAGCTTATATAGAGATATAACTGTGTGGTAAAGCCTCTGCTGCCTCTGTGCCTGCCATTCCCCAGCTCTGAAGAGCTCTTGTGCCTATGCTGGTCCTTTTGGGACATTTTGTAGACACTTTGAAACATCGGCGCCATAATAAACCGCCCTGACGTGTTTTGCTTTTCCCCTCTTCTAAATCCTGGATTATTTCCCCTCTCCCCGCTGCAGATCGATGTCACCTACAATGTCCCTGATCCCATTGCCAAACCAGCCTTCCAGCTGCTGGTGAACCTGAAGGAGCCCAAGGCAGAGCAGCAGCTGCCAGCCCCGGCCCCGCTGCGCTCGGGCTCTGCCGGGCAGAGCGGCCCCGCAGCCCTGCACAGGGACAGGGCCCTGGGGGACGATGAGGACCCCGCCTCAGACCACGACCACCGCGAGTACAAAGTCATCCTGGAGACCTGCACCAGGTGGGATGTGGGGAGATGGCTGGGGAAGAGAGCCAGAGAGAGTGCTGAAGGCAATCCTGCCCCCGATACACTGCAGCTGTGTTAATTGTCAGAGTAGGGACAGCCTCGCCAGCACGGCTGTGGGTGTGATAAAAGAGGGAGATAGCTGGTAAGGAGTGGCAGCTGGAGTCTGGTAGCCATGCTGTGAGGAGGTAGGGACAGGAGATCCTGTGATGTGAGGTTTTCATCTTCTTTTCTTCGTGTTAGAGCTGGGATTAATACACAGGAGTCTCAGTTTTGCATTCAGACTTAGATATTTATTAACCCTTATTTATATCACAGCCTCACGAGTTTTAGGTTCTAACTAAAAGGTAGAAAATGGAGCACCTCTGACTCTTTCCCAGGTTATTTAACTACTAATCACCCAATAACAAGATGACACCTATATTATTCATACTTTTGACCCAATAATTTGGTCCACAAGATCAGCAATGTGAGCCTTTTTCACTCAGTTAGAAAGAAACACCTGAAACCAAGAAGGAAAAGAACTTAAACAATGCCTTAAATCCTCCATCCTGCCCCATATATCACTATATACTAAAACCTCAAATTCTAAGTTTCTCACCCTGTGAAATCACACAATACCATTTAAACTCCACACCCACAGCCCCAGTGCTGTCACTCAATTTTGGAAGCCTGTTCCATGGCCTCAGGTCAAATGCAGTGCCTGCCTGAGGGTCAATGCCTTTTAGCACAGAAAGTCTGAAATTTTCAGCCTCCAGGGTTCCAACAGTGCCAGGCACAGACAGGGTAAGACATTGTACAAGGGACAGGCAGGGTTAGGTGGCTGTGATGGGGACAGGGAGGAGCGAGCCAGAACTGCAGAAGGAATAGAGAAGAAGAACAGTTGAAGCATTGAGTCTACAGCCTAACTGCTGGCATAAATGGATAGACCCTGAGAGCTGTGTGGAGCTCAATGTGGGATTGCTATAGAGAAAAGGTGTGAAGGACTTTTAGATAACAAAGAGCTGATGCTTGAAGCCATTCTGGTATTTTACCGAAGTACTCTGAGGTGCATGGCTGTCTTGACAAGCACAGTAGGAAATGCCAGTCCTGCTCCCCACAGGACATTTGGGTTTTGGTCTTTTGGTTTTTGGGTAGACCACCTGAGTAGATGAGAATCCTCCCAGTGCATTCCTCTGCTGTGAGAGCCCCTTGACCACAGGGAGTGAGGAGGTCACATCCCCCAGGGGTGTGTAGGTCAGAAGGGTGTAAGATGTCATTTCCACTTCTGCAGAAACAACTGAAAGAAGGGAGAATTGAAAAAAAAAATCAAAATACCACCTAGAAGTGAGAATTCAGGCAGGGCTAGAGATAGTTCTATGAATATTTAATTGAAAATCAGATTTTTTTTTTTTGCTGATCAGCCCCTCTGTGCCAGAACAAGCACCCAGTTCTCTCTCGCTGCTCTGCCTGGATCTTGAGCAGGGTAAGGCAGAACTTCCAGCCACCACTGTGGGTTGTAGGACAGAGTCATTCCCAGGTCATTCCTGATCATTTCAGTGCTAAGTCTGTGTCAAAGGTAGAGGAATAAGAACAACACCTTGAGATTTTATCATTGAATTTCATTATTGCTTCTCCAAACCCTGAACATTGACAAATGTGATGTGATTTGCTTGTATAAGGATGAAAAGAAAAAGTTCTGGATTATTTTCTTAAAAGCCTCAAAGAGCAAGGTAAATTCAACTGGTTAACTAATATCTTAATTGTGTCAATAATTTTATAAACATTACTGACTTGACTTTATTGTTTGAGCTCCTCAGTAGTTCAGTTTTGGATGCCAAAAACCTAAAACGTGGCTTGTTGCCATGGTAAGAATTTGGAATCTATGGTAAAGGCACAATACATGCAGATATTTGTTAATAAGCTCTCAAAGTCCTTGTCTCCTTGCTCCATATAATGAAATGTAAAATAACTTTTTCAAAAGTGGCATGATCCAGAGTTTTCATTTCTAGCTCTCAAAGCATGAGAGACATGAGAGTTTCAGAGAGTTTACAGAGACATGAGCAGTTCTGTCTCATTTTATAGATTGGAAAACTCAGGTTATTGTGAGAAAACAGCTTGGCTATAGATAAACAGCAGCAAGAATAGTTTCTGACCTGTACTAAATCCACTTACAAGCTTTGCTTAAACACCTCGATCCACGGGGCTGTGTTGTGGCACAGGCACTGCCCCAGGTGCCACAATGTCACTGTGCCAACCTCTCCTCCCCTTGCCCAAGCCCTCAGCCTGTTTTGGGGAGAGGATAAAATTCTACAGCCTTGTCAGATGCTGAGGAGGCTGCCCTGCATCAGCACAGCCTCTCTGTTGATAGCTCTGAAACTCCTGCCCTGGGAATTGCTGGAGCTAAGACAGAAATTTGAGAGGGAGCCCAGTGCAAGGAGATGGATTGCTTGGAAAGGAAACAAAAGCAAATGAAATCTTCCTGTCCTCCCCTTCTTCCTGTAATGATGCTCTCAGCTCCATCATCATCTTGCTGGGGCAGTGTGAAGAGAGGAGTGCAGCTCAGGATGACAACTGAGATATTTTGGGCTGGGGGTGTTCCCAGCATGTAATGAAGTGTTGTCATGCCCAGTGACGTCCCTGGGGCACTCCTGAAGGGCTGGGGAGAGCACAGGGTGGAAAACAGAAAGCTGTGATAAATAACAGACACTGGGGAAATGCAGGCAGAGGGATCCTGTGTGATTTATTAGGGAGTGTGGAGCGTGGAGTTAGATGGGAATTAACGACGTTTAATGGCCCTGGGAGCCCTGAAGTGCCAGCTGGCTCTGTCCCCAGGCCACCTCATGCTACTGTGCCCTTGGGCTGGGGTGTGACAGCCCAACCTCAGCCAGGTCACCACCCCCTGAGCTGAGGGGGCTCCAGGGAGAGGGGGGCTTGTGCAGGAGCCAGCTCAGAGCTGGCAGATTTGGTGCTGGAAGCTGTGGGAGCTGTGTTTGCTCAGTGCTGGGCATGAGCTGCTGAGCCCAGGTGGTGCACAGCAAACAGGTGAGCTGCCAAGGAGGGAGGGCTGGGAGCTGCTGGCAGGGCAGAGAAAAGGAGCCTTGTTCTGGGATTCCAGGAGCTGTGTTAGGATGGAGATTCCTCTGCCATGCTGCAGAAACTGAGATTTTTGCTGTGGCCCCAACAGAATTTCTCTCCACGCCTTCCTGTGTGTGATTTTTTTTATAACAACTCAGTTTCAGAGGGGTTTCTGAGTTTTCAGTGATACTCTAGAGGGTGATACAGGCAGTGAACTCTTCAACACCAGCCAGGCAGTGACTTTCCTGGCTCGTTAGCAAAGGCCCTTTTCACAGAATCACAGAATGACACAGGATTTCTAGGTTGGAAGAGACCTTCAAGATCATGGAGTCCAACCTATGCTCTAACACCTCAACTAAACCACGGCACCGAGTGCCACATTCAGTCATTTTCCTAACACGTCCAGGGATGGTGACTCCACCACCTCCCTGGGCAGGCCATTCCAGTATTTTATCACTCTTTCTGTCAAAAACTTTTTCTCAGTGTCAGGGGTGAAACAGCCATTTATGAAACCCCAGGACTGAATGACCTTGCCTGGTTTTGGGAATTAGCATCCCTCTCCCACCACAGTCCATCTCCTCACAGGGTGGAATAGAAGTTTCTTCTACTCCAAGAGGTTATTTCCTTTTACCAAGTGCATTTTCTCAGTGATAAATTGAAAAAGAAAGCCAGCAGCCCCACAGGTGGCTGCATCCCTGTGTTCCAGGACATCTCCTGCCCTCTGTGAGCTGGGCATAACTTTGGTGAATAAAAGCAGAAAAGAGGATTTTTAAAAACCAAGTAAGCTGTCTTTACACAAGCACTTCAACAAGGAAAATCTTTTAGTGTGTTTGGGGGTTTTTTCTTCTGGAGCTGGTTTCTGCATTCTGAGCTGTCCATTTGTTGTCTTGGATCTTGAGTTTGTTCCCATTTTCTCTCTTTCTTTTCCCATGGGAAGGTGGCTGCACTCTGGATCCTCAAACATGGCTGTGTTGGAAGTGCCTTTGTTCTCTGGATTTCGGGCAGATATTGAGAGCCTGGAGCAGGTAAGGGATGGATGGGATGGGATGAGGTGGGATAGGATGGGATGAGGTGGGATGGGGATCTCTAACTGGGAGGAGTTCCCTTCAAAGAGCAAGAGGAGCCCATTGAGTGTCAGAGCACTGCCTTTAATTGCAGAAAAGATGCAATTAAAACTGGGAAAGGGGAGGAAGAGTTTTCACTTGTCAAAAAAACCTCTCTCTGAAATGAGGGAACAGACACTCTGAGCAGGCTGAGCAAAGCCAAGCCAAGGTTTATCTGAGCCAGTGCACAGTAATTAACTGAGACCCTTTGGAAAAGCTGAGGTGCAAATGTGCTCTAACAGGAGCTGTTTATGGCTGCTTAGTGGGCTGTGTTATCTCCAACATCTGGATCCCATTTCTTTGGAGGCACTGTGTCTTGGAATTTTTTGCCCTTTCTTTTTTTTTTTTTTTTCCCTCTTCTCTCTGGGAGAACATCGTGTTTCTTGCAGCCAAGCTGAGGTGGACAGAATGTGCCTCGTGCCCAGCCAGCCCTTCAGGGCAGATGAACTGTAATCCTGAGCTTTGCCTTAGATTTGTGGGAGCATTACATTCATTACAACTCATTACGTTTTGTGGAACATTGCATTCGCTGGTGGAGTTTTTATGCTGCAAAGATTTTTTTTTTTTTTTAAGACTGTTTAACTGAAGAGGTGTAAAAATTTTGCACCCTTGAGAGCTGGTAAAGAGCTAAAAAATATTTTGCTTCTCAAAGACCTCTTCTGTTAATAACTTTATTTTATTGTATTAGGAAAGGAAGGGAAGGGATCTGAGGAGAGAATTTTAAAGTAGAACCACTGTGAAGTTTAATTTGATATCATAATTCAAGGAGGAGTGCACACTTCTGTATCTTCTCTAGGATTTCACTTGATTTGGCTGATTTATAATTGAAACACCATTGCATTTTCTTGGAGAAAAAAGCCCTCTGGAGAGGTTTACAATCCATGTCAGAAGCTGCTGTCAGATGTCTCCTGGAGCGTCCCTGAAGCCACAGAAATTTTTTGTATTAAATCCCTGAGAAGCAAATGCATCCTCTCAGAACAGAGGATCAGATATGAAATTAATCCTATAAAGAGAAAAACTGAAGTTCTTTATATCAGCTCACAAGCTGCACGTGGAGAAATCTATTTTCAAATCCAAGCGTGTAAAATGGATCAGGTTTGATTTTGCTGTGAGTCTGATATTCTCTGTCATGCAACAAACTGAATGTGGCTGTTCAGGGGAGGCAAGGCCAGGAATAGGAGTTCTCCAGCATCCACATGGGAAGAGAAAAGAGGAAAATTCAAATTAGGTGAGGGGGCCTGCAGTGGGTTTGGATCCTGCTTTCCCTCCTCTGCTGAAGGTGCTGGAGTGACAGTCGTGTGCAGGGCTGTCAAATTCTCTTCCATAGCCATTCATGTAAATAAAAGCAGAAAAAAAAAATGAATGAGAACCTGGCTTAGAACCAGAGAGAGCTCAAAATGTCCCAGGAGGAGAACAACAGGATATCTTTATGGTGTTAAACCTCTGGAATGTTCTGTGAGCAGAGGGAAAGGTCAAAAGAAAGAGCACAAAGGGGTTTCCACTGCAGAAGAGCAGGAAAGTTCCTAAGGAACATATCTCTGTACTCCTTTTTTTGTTGTTGGTTGGTCATTTTTGACGTTTTGTTTGGTTGGGGGTTTTGTTTGGATTTTGTTTGGGGTTTTTTTTGGGGGGGGCATGGGGTTGGTTGGTTGTTTTTTGTGGGTTTTTTTATGTTTGGTGTTTTTTTTGCCCTGCAGTGGGCAAAGAGAAAATAAATTTGGGTGAATGTCTCCTTTCCTGGTGTCAGCAGGGGACACAGCTGAGGGTTTCCAGGCTCAGGAAGCAGAGGCAGTCCCACAGGAGCCCTTGTGCTGCTGGCCCTGAACACTTTCCCCTCTCCCAGGGCAGCTGTGCCCTGCTCTGGGGCTGGGCACACACAGGGCAACCCCAGGTTGTGTGGGGTTACTGCTCACAGCCCCTCCTGTGCTCTCTGCCAGGCTTTGTCCTCCCCCTGCTCAGGGAGTGCTGGGTGTGTTCTGAGCAGAGGAATCCCGACAAGAATTGGGAATAAACCATTGACATCAGGATGTGCTGTCTGCAAGGGACACTGATGCTGATACCACAATGAACTGGCTGTGGGATGGCTCAAAACACTTCTGGTTGCAGCAGATCCCAGGATAGGTTGGGCTGGAAAGGACATCAAAGCCCATCCAGGGACACCCCTGCCATGGCAGGGACACCTTCCACTGTCCCAGGCTGCTCCAAGCCCTGTCCAGCCTGGCCTTGGACACTGCCAGGGATCCAGGGGCAGCCACAGCTGCCCTGGGAGAGGGGAAAGTGTTCAGGGCCAGCAGCACAAGGGCTCCTGTGGGACTGCCTCTGCTTCCTGAGCCTGGAAACCCTCAGCTGTGTCCCCTGCTGACATCAGGAAAGGAGACATTCACCCAAATTTATTTCTTCTTTGCCCACTGCAGGGCAAAAAACCAACCAAACAAAAAAAAGGAGTACAGGGAAATGTTCCTTAAGAACTTTCCTGTTCTTTTACAGTGAAAACCCCTTCAGGTTCTTCACTGCCCATGGCTGGGGTGGCACTGGGTGAGATCCAGTTTTGAGCTTTGAGGTCCCTTCCCACCCAAATCACGCTGGGATTTCTTCATGGCTACCAAACATGGGCCCAGCATTAAATCCACCCACCAAAGTTCCACCAATATAATAAAAATATTATATTTAAATATAATAAATATATTCTATTTATAATAATAATAAAAAATTATTTGTATTTTAGACACCACCTCGAGCAGAGACAAATCCCACCCTCACCCCTCTGCCTTTTCCCTGATGCTGCCGAGGGGCTGGGCTGGAAATTCGGATTTTCCCTGGGATTTTCCCCGATGCCAGGGTGGGAGCAGCCCTGCTTTAATGAGCACAGCCCTTCCACAAATCCCCCTAATCACGCTGGATGTCGGGAGGTCACCCCGGGCTGGGATTTATCAAACCTCACCAGAAAAATGCAGCTTGAGCTGAGCCCGGCAGCTCCCGGCGGCGCCGGCGTCTCCCAGCCCTCATAAAAGGGGATAACAGCCACCAGCAGGGCCCCCAAATTATGAGGACAAATTAAATTGGCCCTTTCCATCTCGTGTGGCATTTAAACACATGTTGGTGTGCTCGTTACGGGGCTGGCAGGAAGCTGGGGAGCAGGGGTTTGCAAGTTAAAGATGCTGGTGGCAGGTTTGGGGAGATTTCAGTGGGGATGCTGCTTGGTTCATGTCATTCTAAATAATAATGAGAATAATAGTTATTGTTATACTCTCATTAATACTTATTATTATTATATTATTATATGTTATATATATTATATATATATTATGATCATCATCATAATGATTTGTTCCCCTTTCTGCAGAGATTTTTAGCCTACGATCTCAAAGTAACTTAAGAACATTAAAAACAACAACAACAACAACAAAAACCAAACAAACAAACAAAAAAAATCAACGAAAAAACCCCCCCAAAATGACAACAACAACAAAAAAACCCCAAGAACAAAACAAAAAAACACCCCACAAAACATACAAAAAGAAAACCCACGAGAATATCCCTGTGTCACAAATGGGATTATTTGACAGAGGTTGAAGTAATGGGACAGTTTGGAGAATAGAATTCTAGAATAGAGTGCTCGGGCCCTATCTTGGCTCCCCAAGCTTTGATTAAAACACAAAAGCCCTTTTCCACCAACCCTCATCTTCCCCAGTTTCTGTATTAGGTGTTTTCCACGTGACAGATGCATTCTAAATACAAATTATCAAAACAGTAATGTTCCATCAGGCAGGACAGTCACAGTATTGAGATGTTCCAAGTGCAGAAATCATAGGAGGAGCTTTTGGACAATTGAAAATAAAGGTTTGGAGATGTGGGAAGTGTCCTTAGATGGTGTTCAGATGTTCCTTAGATGTGCAGATAAAAAGCAGAAGAGGTGGGTCTCTGGGCCTGGCACAATGCAAACCCCAAATTCCAAATCCCAAATCCCTGGGGTTCAAAGATGAGGAGCAGAGGCCTGGCCTGACCCCATTTCTCAAAAGGGAGGGTGCCCGAGGCTCTTTCAAATGGCTGCTCTTTTCAAATGTGAGGATTAATTTTCCTGGCAGAAGAATGTTTTGGATTTTTTTTTCAGCTGATGGGAGGAGGGGACCTTCAGTACCCAGCAGGGACATTCCCTGGTGGTCTGGGGGGTGTAAATAAGAGGCTGCACTGAGTGGTTTGGGGTCTCTGAGGTCTTACTGGAGCTTTGGCACTGAAAACAATCTGGGTGAGGTTCTGGATGAGGCAGCAGCAGAGCCCCAGGGGGATCAATGCCCCAGGAAGAGCCCTCAGCTGATGCACCTTGCAGGAATTCCTCAGCAGGACACAGGGAAGGACTTGGTGGCTTTTCCCCCTCAGTCATGGGACAGCAGCTTCAATCTCTTTGCATTTTCCCTCTTTTATGGAAGCACCCTTTTCCAGCAGAAGAAATCTCTGGAGTTTAGTGCCTGATCAGCTTTCTAAGCAGACTGAAGTCTCACTTATTCTCTCATTTCTACCTGTTTTCTATAAAATGAGATTGAACTAAACACAATGATTTTTAATTTCTTTTATCTCCAGTTATTGATGAACAAGCAAATTGGGTTAAAAAGATACGAAGTGGATGGAAGAAAAGTCCTGTTCTATTTTGATGAGGTAAAGGCTTTGTTTTTTATAATTGTTGTATTTTAAGGGAAGGCAAATGAGCAGGGGAGGGGCACAGAGTGTTGGGGTTTCCTCAGGGGGTGAGGGTCACTCTGCAGCTTTAATTGGCCTCTTGCTTGAGCCTCTTTTGCTGCAGGTGGATGCTGTGGTTTTGCTTGGAAACCAAAATATAATAGAGGCAGGTGATTCACTTCAGCCTGTGGAGTGTTTTTGGGTAGATATCACTTAGATTTTTGCCTTGAAATAATTTCACTCTCAGATACAACTGGTGGTGCTAAATGCAGAATAATTCAGATCTCACAGCACAGACCTGAGAGTGGAAGGGGAGATCAGCAGCAGGAAATTGTCTGGTGGTTGTGGGCAAGCCAGGGAACACAGCTGGAATGTCTGTCATTGCTCTGAGGCAGATATGAGTTTTAAAGGTCAGCAAAGCCTCCTGGTTTAATTCATCCTGTTTGGGTTTTATTCCTTATCTCTGTCCCTATATTTGGAGTACTGGAGGTGTCTTTGTGCTTGGTGCGTTACTTTGGGGCACCTGCTGTGTTCATTTGTGTCTCTCTCTTCACTTCAAGTGCAGTTTTTTGAGCCTTTTACACCATTTCACACAGATCCCCAGCCAGTGCATGACCTGTGTGAAGTTCCAAGCTTTCAGAGAGCACATAGTTGGGAAAACAGCCCCTGTTCCAATCAAAGTGTACGATTACTACGAGCCAGGTTCGTGCCTGTTTCCCTTTGAGCCCTGCTGACACCAGATCTCCAGGCAGGAGGCTCAGCTGTGATTTCTCCTCCTTGCTGCAGCTTTTGAAGCCACTCGTTTCTACAACGTGAGTGAGAACAGCCCCCTGGCCCGGGAGCTCTGCGATGGCCCCACCTGCAACGAGGTGGAAAGCTCAGCCAGCCAGTGGGTTGGTGAGTTACCCCAAAACCACACAGATCTTTTTGGAAAAAAGGGGACCCATGGGTGTTCTGAGCTCTAAATTGTATTTAGACAAATGTTGTGTTCCGCTCTCTGTGTGAGTGGAAGTTTCACAAAGGTTTGGGGGGTTGCAGTAATAAAATCATGACAAACAGACCAGTGGTGCTCTCCAGACACCAAAGTGACTGTGGTTTGCTTCAGAGGCAAGGTAAAATGTCTGATTCTGGAGGAACCTGCACAAGGGGAGATGTGTCAGTAAATGAAGAGGTAATAAATCTTTACCATGCAATTTGGTTTTCTCTCTCTCCAGTATTTTGCAATGGAGTTCCACAGCCAACTGTAGGAAGATTGAACAATTTTATACATCTGTGAAAGGAATAACTTCCCCCAGAAACTGTGTGTTCCTTTTTGTGTTCTGTAGCAAAAACCAGTTGATTTACCCCAAGTGAGGAAGCTGTTGCACCAAGATTCTCTCAAAAAAGCAACTTTGTTCCCAGAGCTTTTAATTCTATCAAATTTGAAAAAATCCAGTTAGAAACTTTAGCGAATTCAACACAAAAACCGATAGCAGTGAAACATTCCCATCCCACCTTCCCCATGCCATGCAGAACTGACTGGCTGTGTTCAATTCCAAGGTTTTGTCCACTCTGGCCCTTGCAACAACATCTTTGGGTGCCTGGAGGACGAGTACTTCGAGCAGTGCCTGTGCTCACGGGACTGCGGCTACGACGGGGAGCCCGTGTGCGGCTCCGACGGGCACATCTACCCCAACCACTGCCAGATGGAGGTGGCATCCTGCAGGAACAACACCAGGATAGAGCAGATGCCCATGGCCCAGTGTTCTGCCTGTAGGTATCATTTATTTCCCTTTTCTGTCGTGGTCTGGCTGCAGGGTGTTGCAAATCCTCGTTTGAGCAAGTTATTTTCCGTACGTGGTAGGGAAAGGAGGAGAACTCCAAACTTGCTGTGTGTTATTTTGGTGTTCACAGTACAGCTGGTTAAGTGATAAGGGCAGCTGCTTTTCAGCTTGAAATTACTGGTTTTCTGTTCTCATGGATACATGTTTTACCAGTCAGAATGAATTGAAGAGAAAATTAGTGATGCTGTTTGATCTGAAGTGAATACTCCCGGGTAAGAATTAAATCCATGAAATGTAACGTGCTTTGGAGACTCTGCATGGGCTTTCAAGGTGTGTAGTGTATCAGGGAACTGATTGTGCCACCTCTGGAAATGCAAACCTTTTCTAGAGATGCATTAAGGAGTTATGTGACCAGTGAGTTTTTTTTCTTTGTATTTGCAGCCAAGAACTTGCCAGAAGAAAGGGAGCCACACTCCCACACAGCTGAGCAACCCAGTGCTCCCCAGACTCCAGCAGGTAAAGCAACACCTTTGCATTTATCTCTCTTTATTAAGGTTAAAGCTTGTCCTAGCCCTGTATTAAGCACAGGTGGCTCTCAAGCACATTTTAAGTAAAAAGATGCTGAATTTCTCCATCTTATAGAAAAGATAGAATATTCAGAAATCAGGAAAAAAAATGAAGAGGTCAAGGAAACTGAGGATGAGAGGTATTCAATAGCAGACAGCTCTCCTGGTCCTTTTCCTTTCAGGAAATCAGGCAGGAATCCTGCTCAGTTCAGCACCTGCAGGATTTAGATAATTGTTTGTAGAAGTGGACAACTGACCCTCCTATTTTCTCAGCCTTGCTGTGTTTGAACAACAACACACTCTCTGTGATCTTTTCTTCCACTATTAAGCTGGGAAGATCCCATTTAAAGCCAGGCTGATGTAATGTGTTCCAACAAACAACTGAGCAGGACGTGACAACAGCCCAAACCACTGCAAGGACCCAAATCCAGGTGGATTAACTTTGTCCCTGCAGTTCTGTGCAAAAAAAAAATGGAGCTGGCAGTCTTGGTTCTCTCAGAGCTGCTGTTTGGAATAAAGAGCTTTAGTGAACAAAAATGTTAAGGTCAGTGGATGGAGTAGCCAGGAATTTGGCTGCTCATTTTATTTGGTGCTTATGTTCATGCACTTTTTTCCAAGGCTCGTGTCGAGCTTGCTCATGGCTCACAATAAATCTCACCAAGAAGCAGTGCAGAGTCAGTAGAATAGCTTGTTTTGTGCTGTTTCTAGTAAGTAAACTGGACTAGATTTTTTTCCTGGCTGCTTTCCACTCATTAATTTTCCCCTGGCCTCCAGCTCTCCCAACAAATTGGTAAAACCAGTCTAATTCTTCAGGAGAAGCCTCTGTGCCTCCTCATGTTCTCCTTGTGCGCCAGAGTCAGACTAAGACATGTCCAGCATGAGACACCATCCTGCTCTTTCCCTTCTGCACAGCAGCTGATGGACAGTTTTCTTATTAAGGTGCAAAAACATGATGAATATTCCATTATGACAGTTTCTAATGGTCATTCAGTCTTAGTGTTTGATGTCTCTATTATTTTCATCCCGTTTTTTTTTCCCTAAACTTAGTGTGAATATATCTATATCTACACCTTTTATTGCCTTTTATTCCATGCACATGCCACGTGCTCAGCATGGAAACTCTGCAATCTGAACCTTTTCAAGCAGAATTCCCAAACTGTTCCATTTGGGCACTGCTGGAATGTGAGGCCATACAGAGCTCTACAAAAATGGAGCTGCCATTACATTGTTTTCAAGTAAAAATTTGATACAATTACCTGGGGGAAAAAAAAGATGGAACTTGATGGTAATCCACAATCAAAAAAATGTTAAGAATGGAGTTTCTGAAATAATCTGCATTGAAGTCAAAGGAAAATCCCTCTGTGGTTTCTGGTCTGAATTGACAGAAAAAGTGCTGGCTCAGGAGGAGAAAGCAGAAAGGAAAAATCTGATTATTTTGTGTGGCATGGCTATGCAGGTTTTAGATGGACAAGCCTGAGTGCCATAAGGATGTTTGTCAAAGCACGAGCGCTTGGAGCTGCCTTTGTCCTGGGATCTGGGAGTGCCCAAATTTCCTGGCAGGAAGATGCTGAGCTAGGAGCAGCCGTGAGCATTCAGGAATCAAACTGACTGAATCCTGCACCAGGAAAAGGGCCCAGCATGTGATTTTCATTAATCCCCCCGGGCTCCTCTCAGGTCAAGCACACTGGACATGAATCAAAGTGCAGCAGATGAATGAGCCCCTCCTCACCCAGGCTCTCCTGGAGCATGTGATGGGGTTAAGTCGGCTCAGGTGCTCCAGCAAGGGCTCTGCTGAGCCGTGCCCAAATCTGAGACTTCCTAAAAGGATGCAAAACTCCAGGAGCCGAATCAGGCTTAGGGCAGGCTGGTGTAAAACCGACTGGGTGTGTTAATCTGCAGGAAATGCCAGGTTCTCAGAGAGGCACGGGGTGTTTGTGCTGTCTGGAAGCCTCCTGTGTTTGCCCTGACGCTGTTGCAGCTCAGCCTGGGCTGATGGATGCTTTAATTGAGGTCTCGTCTGTGTTACCCAGCAGTGGGAAGAAGCAGCAGTCAGTGGGAATTGCAGGAGGTGTTGGGGCTCCCTCTGGCACACACAGACCCACAGTGAAGTTCCACACACACCAGTGGCTCTGCTGGAATAAATTCAAGATGAGCAATTGCACAGAGATGGCCCTGAAAGGTCGGGATGCGGTGCTGTTGCTGTTGTCAGAACATTTTAAAATGCCTTCCCAAAGGCTGCAGAGAGGCAGAATGGCTGAGGTTTGAGCTCAGAACTGCAGCCTTTATTTTTGTACACACAGTGGGATCCTCTTTGCATCTCTAGATGCTCTGATTGCCAGGAAAGCTTGCAGGGTGACAGGACTCAGCTGAAATGATTCCTGTGTGAATCCCTTTCCTCAGCTGCTCCTTCTCACAGGTGAATTACTCAGTCTCAAAAGGGTGGAACAGGATTTTGATGAGCAGCATGGACCCAGCTCTGGGTGTGTTCCTGTGCCTTGACAGCCTGCTGCAATATTTATTTGGATAGAAAACCCTGAGCTGAGTTTCCAACTGAAATCTCACTGAATTTCTGTCTGTGGCTTTCCTGAGATCCTTGTCACTCCTTGGCCACAAGGATCTGGGTGGATTTTGGGATCCTCAGTAGCTCTGATAGCATCTCTCTGATGAGGTGGTGCTTTGATTGCTTCCACAGATCATTAACTCTCTTCTGAAACTGCCTGAATCTCCCCTGCCAAAGGCACAGCCATGGCACAACCACTGATGTTGGACATGTTGGCATCACAGTGCTGTGATTCTGTGTGGATTTGGTGGAAAACAATGTCCAAGTGTGGGGGGATCAGTGCTGCTGTGAGCAGGGAGCCCCCCCAGCTCAGCTCTCTGTCCCCCTGCCTTCTCCCCACAGCCCTGCCCTTTGCACAGCTTTGCTCCAGCAATCAGCAGAGCCAGTGGCTGGAACTGGAAGAAAATTCTGGGTAGAATTATGACACTTTTATTTGGTGGTGGTGTTTTGTTTTTGTGTTTGTTTGGTTTTTTAAAAATTAAAAGCCATGACCCACACCAGCTCCCACCAGGAGCATCAGCCTGAGCTCTGCTTGCAGGTGGAGTCATCCCCAAAATTCCCTGCCCGAGGTGCTCCCCAGAGGGCTGCAGCCCCTTTCAGGATTGATTGAACGGGCACAGGGCTGTTTTTCCTCTCCCCCCATCGCTGCTCAGCAAACATTGGCCTCGGCACAAACATTTGGGGCTGGGGAAGGTGGTTTGTGTGCAGCAGGAAACGTCGGCCTGTGCTCTTTGCTTGGACTCCAGGGCTGAATTCCTGGGAAGAGCCAGGCCTGTGATGTTCATTCCCTCCCAGCAATCACCCATTCATAGAAGGAGCTCATGATCTGGCAGGTTCTCACAGGGAGGAGGCCAAGAAGGAGTGAACAGAGCCTGACTCCCCTGCCCAGCGCTGGGAGGATGTGGGAGGCAACAGGGAAGATCCTTCAGATATTTTATTTCTAGAGAACAAACATTTTCAAAGGCCTTGATGAGTGTTCTCTTTAAATAAAGCCAGCTTTGGGCGGGCGGGGGACTTCTCCTCCCTGCAATAATTCTGCCTCAGTGCTTGCTTTGGTTTGGATTAGAGCAGTGTACACAGAGAGCAAACAGGAAGGATGGACAGCTGAGCTGGCTCCAGGAGCTCTTTAGGAAACAGGGATCTGTTCCTAGAAGTTTTCTCTTGCAGTTTTGCCCTCTGGACAGGGAGCAGCCACCCAGCACAGAGGCACAGCCTGGTGTGTGCTGTGACAGGGACCTGCCAGGGCCAGCTCAGGCTGCAGGGATTGGGAAGAGGAGAAATTCCTGCTCCTGCCTGTGCTGCCTCTGTCCCTACATTGAAATGATGGAAGTTTCAGAGCTGTGTGACTGTGCTGGAGCAGAGCTGCCTCAGCTCCTCATCCAGGCTGGAGTCAATGGCTCTGCTGTGAGCTCCTGGCCTCAAAATCTTCACACTTGAGCTGAAAAGAAAGTTGGCTGCCTCCACTGATCAGTCACCAAGTGAGCTGTTCCCTCAGGGTCTCCCTCGAGCTTTGTCACTTGTTTTATGAAATGATGCACAGCTGAGGGCACACAGAACCTGTCCCCATAGGGCTGGGGCAATCCTTACCTGGTCAGAGGGGAGAGTTTCAGGGTGCACAGTGAATCCCCTGTGCCATCTGCAAGACACTTTTATCTCACTGTGTGCAGCCCTCAGGGTGGTGGGTCTGCACTTCAGCACCTTAAATAATTCCATGCTGGAAAAGGAGAGTGGGAGATTTTTTTAAACTACATTGCCCTTTCCCTCCCTTTATTTCCTTTCCCCCCTTGTTTCTTCTTCTTTTCCCCTCCTTGTTTTCTCATTTTTCTCTCCTTGTTTTCTCATTTTCCTCTCCTTGTTTTCTCATTTTCCCCTCCTTGTTTCCTGCTTTTCCCACCCTTATTTGCCCTTTTCCCCCTTGTTTCCCCTTTACCCCTCTCTTTGTTCCCCCTCTTTCCTTTCATTTTATTCCAGTGCTCAGGTCTCTGACTGGAAAATTGAAAACTCTGCTTTTGCAGCAGCTTCTGCCCTCCCCTGTGAATCCCAGCAGATCCCTGACACCTGCAGCCTCCTTCCCTCCAACCTCCCTGACTAAACCCCTTCCTTCTCCTGCCTTCACCCTGTGCCAATGCTGGAATGCAGCCCCTGCAGCTCTGGTTTGTCATGACCAGTAAAAGAATGATAAAAGAAAGGCCTCATAAAATCAGGCTTGCTCTGCTAAATTGCCCAAGTTGGCCTGTCCACTTCTTCTAAGTAATTTGCAGGTTCCCATGTGAAAACAATCTTGTTAGCATAACAACTTATTCCTGGGTTGAAAAAACAAATGCACCTGCAATAATAAGGGATTTGTCCCATGAGAATCAGTAAAGGAAATATATAAACAGTCCAGGAATAGAGAGATTTGATGGATGAGTAGAATACCCTTTAATAACCAATAGAGTAATTGGCAAGAAAGCCATTAACTAATGCTGCACACGAGGTCTGTCAAAAACCGCATCAAATGAGTTGTGAAAAATGCAAAATTGGCTTTTCCTGAATGGAGGAATGGAGAAAATGAACTTATTCCAACACTGGTTCCCCCAGCAGCCGAGGAGGGGCCCCCCCTGCACACAGACCTGTCCTACTACTCCTACGAGTACGACCCCGACGCCTTCGCCGTGGACGCCGACGTGCTGGAGGTGGTGGCAGAGCTGAGCACGGCCAGCACAGCCCAGGCAGGGGACAGCAGCCAGGGACAGGCCACCCCAGCAGAATGGTGAGCCCTCAGCTGGGAGGTTTTTATCTTTTCTTTCTGTCAGAGCTGGGATTAAAGCACGGGAGATGGAGTTTTCTCGTGTTCAGACTTAGGTGTTTATTGATTCTTATCTAAAGCACAGACTCACCAGTTGTGAGTTCCAGCCAGCAAGGTAGAAAGTGGCTCTGTCTCTAACTCTTTTCATGGTCTTTTAAGCATAATTTTCCAATAAGGAGATGACACCTATATTATTTATACTTTTAACCCAATAAATGATCACCCAAGGTCTGCAATGTGGAGTTTTTCACCCAAAAAAAAAAAAAAAACACACAAAACCATGAAGAAGAAGGTGAAAGAAGAATTTAGCCTATGCTCTAAATCCCCCATCTTGCTCTATATACATTATTATACACTAAAATCTTAAATCCTAAGTTTTCCACCCTGTGAGATCACACAATTCTATTCAAACTACACACCCATGATCCCAGTGCTGTCACTCAATTTTGGAAGTTCACTCGGTGTGTTCAGCTGGAGCAGAGGGGACTGAGGGGAGGCTGATCAGGGACAGGAGGAATGCACACAGGTCTCTGCCTTGGGGTGACAGGGACAGAAACCCAGGAAGGGCTGGAGCTGTGTCAGGGCTTGGGATGGAGCTCAGGGAAAGGTTCTTCCCCCCGAGGCTGCTGGGGCACTGCCCAGGCTCCCCAGGGAATGGTCCCAGCCCCAAGGCTGCCAGAGCTCCAGGAGCGTTTGGACAACGCTCTCAGGGCTGCTCAGGGTGGGATTGTTGGGGTGTCTGTGCAGGGACAGGGGTTGGATTTGATCCCTGTGGGTCCCTCCCAGCTCTGTGACCATTTCATCTTTTCCCTGCCCAGGCTCAGCAATGCCTCACTAAGGTGCATCACAGCAAGGTGACTTTTCCTCCTTGTGTTCTCTTTCTGACAGAAATTCATAATTTAAGTGAAGAGCAGAGGCTCAGAATCGACTCCTGTATGAGTTTGTTCCTCCAGATGACCTGCTGCAGAACAGAATCCCAATGATGACTACTTCCTGATGCCCTCAGAACTGTAGGCTTTGCTGCCCCCCGGGGCAGATCTGGAGCTCTAAGGGGGACACTCAGCATTGTTTTTCTGTCCATTTTCCTGCCTTCTGTGCATCCTCTTTGGAGCCCTTCCAGTGATGAGAGACCAACATGCTGTGCCCTCTAGGTGAGAAAAATAGGGGCTGCAATTCAAACCTATAGAGCATTTCCAAGTGTTTTCTCTGCTATCAGGATATTCTGCAAATGCCATTTCCAAGCTACACTTAGAAGCTAAGTCCAGGCCTTGTGCTTAGCTGACCTGCTGTTTTGAGGAAAGATGGCTGAGAAGTTTTTTGCTCACATTATAATAATAAAAATCAGTGTGTTTTGCCAATTATGACATAGCAAGAGGCTGCTCATCTTCCCCAGCCCATCAGGCTGCTGCACCCACGAGAGAAACACTTCCCTGTGGCTCCACAACTCAGGGAAGCTGTTGGGAGGTACATTTTACCTGAGAAAACTGCAATCCACTGCCAGGGCTGAAAGCTTTCATGTCTGCTGCTGCCTGCAGGGCTCAGCAGAGGCAGGGATGAGGTGGGGGAGCCCTCTTTGTGTTGCACTAAGTGCTGACAGGGGCTGCTTGCAGCCTTCTCAGCCCCTTTCCTCCTCAAAGCCTGGCCTGAAAATGAACCTGGCTGAGGCACAGCCCTTTTAAATGTTTACCTGACTTCACCAACCCCTTTTATTTTGCTCCCACTGGCACCCAGCACAGCATGTTCTGGTGCTGGTACTCCCTGCTCTGCTGGCCAGTACCAATCCCTGGTGTCACAGGCTGGGCTCCCTCGGTCTGACCTGCCCCAAGCAACGTGGCAAAACTTAAAAAGAAAAGCTTTGTGTTCCCAAAAGTGCAGAAGCCAAGATTTTTTTGAGTTTCCCTTCCTGCCTGGAGCAGCATTGTTCTCTTTGGAGGAGTTACATGCAATTGCCTCTTGCAAAATAGTGTTAATATTTTATCTTCCCACTTCTATTGTTACCAGGACCCAGAGCAGGGTGGAATCTTCTTTTGAGGGTGTTTATTGGTGAATGGAAACAGGAAAAAAAAATCCCAGCTCCATTCATTTTTTAAGGCTTGTTTACACAGGAACCATGACAAGAAAATTTCCCAGTATAGACATTCCATTCCAGAATAAAGGCAAGTTTATTCCAGAAAAATGTCCACATGGGGACAACCAGGAGGTATCCCAGAGGTTGGGCATGTGTAATTTCCAGTCCTTTTTGTCTGGGGCCAGACATTTGCAGAATGCAGCTGACATGATGAAGGTCTGGGTCTTGAAGTTCCCAGAGATTTCAGAGCTGCCTTCCTTGGCAGCTTTGCCAGCCTTCCCTGGTGGCTGCTCCCAGCTCTGCTCCCAGGGTTCTGCCCCATGCCTGGGGTGTGCAGGGGCAGATTCTGCCCTCACTCTGGCAGCTGCATTCCTGCCTGGCAGGTAAATCAATGCCTTTAAACTAAATTCCACCTCCTGCAAGCAAGCAACTGTCCTGGCAGGCACTGGCTATTGTGTACACACACAGGGCTGAGTCAATATTTATCCCTGGCTAAATAACAGGCCTAGTGTGAGCTGCAACAAGATTTCTTTTTCTTTCTTTTTTTTTTTTTTTTTCCCTTTTCTATAACTCAAAACTGCACAATCCAAGCCCTGCTGTTTGCTGGTTCAGGCTGCAGCTGTTTAGTGCTGTGAGTTGGGAGAATGAGGCATTTGGTCACCCTGGTAATGTCTGTGAGTGGCTTCACCCAGGAGATGGGACCTGTCTTCTGCATTCCTCAGTCCCTTTCTGGTTTTCCTTTCCTGCTCTCTCTCTCCCATTGTACACCCAGTGAATGCTTCTGGAGAGGTGTTTGAAGTCTTTTTAAAGTCGATTTAAATCCTCTCACAGATCCTTGGGCACTCACATCTCCCCCTGGGGATGAGGAGGTGAGGGTGGGGAGTTCCAGCCAAGAATTAAACCTGGCTTTCTTTGCTTTCCCCAGGCTCTGGGACATGTAATGTCCTAATTCCAGATGCAGACATCCCCCTGTTGCTGCCAGGTAAATAATTCCTGCTGGTGGTGCCAGCCCATCAATCAGAGCCTTGTCTGAGGGGTTTCTGTGCCAGTGCTTGAGGCAGAGGAGTCTGGCTTCTGTTTTGCAATTCAAAGCAAAGCCAGAGAGCCCTGGACCCTCAGAAGGCAAAGGCAGAGCAGCCTTAATGTCCTCAGAGCCAGACAGAGCAGGGCAGTGTGTGGGAGGGGATGGGACAGGATTTCTGGGTCCTGACTTCACCCCCAGTGCTTCTTCCCAGCCTTGGCACTTCCAGTCCATCTGCTCTTGGCAGCCTCTGCCTCCCCCTGCTCTTGCTACACCAAACCAGCTCCTCTTTGTAGCTAAAAAGAAAAAAGGTGATTTTATTTAAGGAATTGAATCAAGGAACCTGCAGTTACCCCACTGTGGTTGCCTTTTCCCCCTATCACAGGAATAAAGGAGGAGGTCTCTGCTCTCTTCTTTACCCCAGCTGAGAGTCTAGAGCTTTCCCCTGTCCCACACTTGCTGTTCATGTTTCTTGTGACCATCATTAATTCTTATCTAGGAGAAAAAAATAGATTATTTCTCCTCCACTCTTCAACACCCTGCTTGGAAATACAGAAACTTTAGGACTGGGTCCCTGAGCACCACTGGACACAGCAGAGCTGTACAGACCCAAAGCCATTCACAGGCTTCGGCCCTGTTCTGGCTCTGGAGCTGATCTATCTCCCTCCTGTCCCCGAGAGCACAGGGACATCTCAGGCTGCCACTTTGTGCACCTCAGCCAGTCAGTTCAGAGAGAAGGATTGATCTGAGGGCCTTTTTCCCCACCAAGGAAGACCAGCTGAGTGCTGGAAAGCCAAAGCCAGCAAGGCCAGCAGCTGCTGCTGCTGCTTTGGGTTGTTTCTGGCTTAGAGACATTTGCCTCCCTCTGTCAGAAAGATGCTTCTTTTCTTTTCCTGATGGTCCCTCACTGCAAAAGGAGAAAAGTGCCAGTGGGTTTGTAAGATACAGAAATTGCTTCTTCCATTAATTTCTGTGACTGAGGAGCTGCAGCAGTGCTAGTTAGCAGTGGCTGATGTTTGCAATCCTTCCAAGGAAATTAATATTTATATATTTGTAACTGTACATTATGCAGAGTAATCATTACCATGGTATTTATTTTAAAGCAATAGTTCCCCTTGTTCTTTCTTGTCCTGTGTTTTGGTCTTGCCTCTTCCCCTCCTTCTTAACCAGCCTCAGTAGAAAGCAAATTCCAGAAGAATGTTGAGCTTGCTTGAAGAACAGCCCCAACACACCAGCACTTGCTTTGCTCACACTGACTGTTGACATTTAATGCACAATAACCTGGTTTTCATTATTGTGAATAGAGCAACTATTTAGAAAACCTCTACCAGCCTGGGGTTGGGGTTGGGGTTTTTTTTTAGTCCTTGGTGTTTCTGACTGAGTGCCCAGCAGCCGGAGCCCAGCTTTGTGTTTCCCCTGCCTTTTGCCCCCCTCACACAGGTACACACAAACAGCTCTCTGACCAGTTGTTGGTTTGTTCACACACACCTTAGCAAGTCTGAGTCCAGAAAAGTGTTTGTTTTAGATTCTGATAAATATTTTATTAAAAATTGATTTTAAGACAATCTTCTCTGCCTCTTATTCGCGCTTTAGGTTGTCAAGCCTGTGCTGGGAAAACTAAAGAATTAAAGGAGCTCCAAAGAGGTTTAGTGCTCATTTTCTACCTGGCTGCTCACAGGGCTGTGCCCCAGTTGTGTCTGAGAGATGAGCTGGCTGCATCTTGTCACATTTGCAGCAGGTTCCAATAAGCAACAAACCTGAGCACCTCTTTGATCAGAGACAGCTTTTGGCTGTGGGTGACATTACACAAAGGAAGTTTGGAGTACCAGAGGGGTTTGCTCCATTCCTACTTTACTATTTCACTTCATGGGACATCATTTTTTTACAAAATCCATTAATACAACATTTGCCTCAAAGAAATGATGGGTATCAAGGGTGATTTGTGAAAACAGGGATGAGTGAAAAGGATTTTTACACCTTTTACCAACAGTGGGCTGACTTTACTGAGGGGTTGCTTACATATCAAGCCAGAATGGTTTTTTGCCACACAAGCCAGTGCTCTGCACTCCTTTGACTGATTGGTTTAGTTCAGGAGAGTATTTTTTCAAACATTTAGAAATTTGGTTTTGCAATGATAGCTCTTTTTCAGTTTTAGGGGAAGGGAATATGCGTTTAGGGACAGGGAGCAAGCCAGGAGCAGTGCTAGCAGGCAGAGAGCAGTCAGGTTAGGAACAGCAGACCCAGGTGTATGGGGAGGAACATCCCTGGTGGTGTGTGACCAGCTGAGAAGCTGCAAGCAGTGTCCCAGTAAATGATGGACGTGTCCAGCACTCAGCTTCTTGTCTGGGCAAAGAATCCCACAGCCTGGGTTTATTCAGCAGACAGGGAAAAACTGACTTGGCTCCTGGGAAATGCTGCTCTGGGCGAAACCTGTGGAATTGCAGTGTTGAATTCATCTTATCCCCACCGTGTGCTCCCCTGGGAGCAGCCAGCCGGGCTGGAGCCTCACACCAGCGAATGTTTGGAACGCGGCAGCGTTTCCTTGGAGGTCTTCAGGGACGTGGTGGTTTTCTTGCTGCCCCCGAAGACTCTCTTCCTCACCTTCTCCCGGAAATCCTCAGACACGTAGTAATAGACGAAGGGGTCCGCGCAGCTATTGCAGGTGCTGAGAGCCAGGCTGACCATGTAGCCGAGGTACAGCCGGCCGTGCAGCTTGGAGCAGGGGCTGGCGTAGTGAAGCAGCAGCAGGATATTGCTGGGGGCATAGAAAACCACGAGGGTGAGCACCACCAGGGCGGTGAGCTTGGCGGCGTGGCCGTAGCGGTTCCCCCCGCGCAGGAGGACGCGCAGCACCGCGCCCGAGCTCAGCGCCAGCAGCAGCAGCGGCAGCAGGAAGGCTCCGGCGATCAGCGCCACGAAATAATGGAAATAAAACCCGTCCTCCTCCTGCCGGGGCAGCACGTCGTGGCACAGCGTGAGGCCTGTCCCGAGCAGGGGGTAGGATTGGCGCTGCAGGGCCAGGGGAAGGGTCAGGGCGGCCGAGCAGAGCCACACGGCAGCGCAGGTGCCCGCGGCCAGGGCGGGGGTGCGGAAGGCGCGGGAGGAGAAGGGGTGAGCCACGGCCAGGTAGCGGTCGGCGCTGATGCAGGTGAGCAGCAGCACGGAGCAGTACATGTTGCCGTAGAACAGAGCCGTGGTGAGGCGGCACAGCGCTTCCCCGAAGGGCCAGTGGTTGCCCAGGAAGTAGTAGGAGATCTTGAAGGGCAGCACGGAGATAAGCAGAAGGTCGGCGGCGGCCAGGTTCATCAGGAACACGGTGGAGGTGAGGCGCTCGGCCCTGGTGGCCAGAACCCACAGCGCCAGAGCATTGGCCGGCAGCCCCAGCAGGAACACCAGGCTGTAGAGGCACGGGATGAGCCTGACGGTGATGGCACTGCCCAGCTGGGCCCGTGTGGCCTCGGGGATCAGCAGGTAGGTGACGTTGTTGACCGTGGCCCGGTCCCCTGGGATGGCTCGGGGACACGGGGTGACCTCTGGTGTGGTGGTGGCCTGCTCGTTGGTGCTGTTCTGGGAGTAATCTGTGAGAGGAAGGTGGTCTGTCACCCCCTCAGCCTGTCACCCCCTCAGCCTGTCACCCACTCAGCCTGTCACACCCTCAGCCTGTCACCCCCTCAGCCTGTCACCCACTCAGCCTGTCACCCCCTCAGTCTGTCACCCACTCAGTTTGTCACCCCCTCAGTCTGTCACCCCCTCAGCAGAGCAGGCTGGAGGCTCTGGAGGCTGCACACACAGCCCACCCCAAAGGTTGCTCTTTATCTTTTCTTTTGGGGTCCCTACAGCTTGGGAGTGCTCTGGAAAGCACTCTGGGAGTGCTCTGTTGTGTGACAGGCAGAAAAAGGTGGCTGGCAGAGTTAGGTGTGCAGGAGCCACCTGTTCCTGCTGAGAACATCCTCAAAGATTCCTTTGCCCACAGCTCACAATGGACTGTGATGCTCCACAGCCATGAGCAGGCCTGGGAATCCAAAAAGAAGTTCCTCTGTACAGCCATGAACAGGCCTGGGAATCCAGAGGAAAAATCCTCTGCACAGCCATGAACAGGCCTGGGAATCCAGAGGAAAAATCCTCTGCACAGCCCTGAACAGGCCTGGGAATCCAGAGATCAATTCTTCTGCTGGGCTTTCACAACAATCCAAAGGTCTGGAGCCACTCCAGTGTAAAGCTGTGGCTCTGAGAGTATAATTAGCTAAAGATTTCTGTTTTGAGTCCTTTCTGGTTTACTGCTCCTCTATTTTTCTTTTCTCCTTCTAGCTGCTTCCACCTCTGCTGTATCACCTCTGTCAACCTCCTGCTTCCACAAGAGCCCACACGAAGCTCTATCAGAGCATCCTCCCATGTGAGCTCATTAAAAAAGGATTTTCCAGGGATCTTACAAAGGTCCCAAACACCCAGCCCTTTAACCAGCAGCAGTTTGCACCCAGAGGCTCACACTCACCATCATAGTCCAAGGCCAGGCAGAGTCCCCAGAAGGCACAGCAGAGCAGGAGGCGCCTGTCCCCAAGGGTCCCCATGGCAGCGCAGGCTCTGGTGCCACAGCACAGTGCCAGGGCTGTGTGGGAGCAGCAGCAGCATCAGGGACCTGCTTACGCATTTCCTCCTGCTGGCCCTTAACTCTCGGAAGCAGCGGGGCTGCTCCGGGCAGGATGAGGGGATGAGGGGCTGTCACCAGCGGGGGCTGCCCGAGCCCAGCCTGGACACGCCAGAGCGTGGGACTGGGAGGGGCTTGTCCATCCAGGCCTGAAGTGTTTCAGGGCTGCACTTCATCCTCAGTGTGACATGATGGCTCAAGTGACTCATCTGGGTCTCCTTCCTGCTCTGGAATATTCCTGGAAATAACAAATGTGGCTGGGTTTGATGCAGTCTGCACGTAAACAGAACCCACGCACCTCTGCCCGTGGAAATGCTCAGCATCCTCCCACTGCAGAGACCTGAGTGGCTCTGTGGGTGAGCTGAGGGCTTTTCCTAAAGCCTGAGTCACATTTTCTGGTACAACAAACAGGGAGCTATCCCAGATACCAGAGCTGCAGACCACACAGATCTCCCAGTGATTACATGAGGCAGACTCATGCTCTGGCAGTGGAAGGTTTTTAGTGTCAGCCTTGCAGCCTCCAGATCAGCCTGGGCCATTCAGAGTTCCCTTTCATTCCTGGTCCTGCTTGCTGGCTAAACAGCACCAAGCTCCTGCACCTTCTTGATTTCACTGCAGAGGATGGTTAAAAGTCCTCTGGGCTGGAGCTCTTTGCCCTTGGAAGCAGCAGCAGGAACACCATGACACACCAAGGACGAGTGGCAAAGAGAGGGAGATGTTTTGCTTCCTCTGATAAACCCTGGGACAGGGACAGCAGCTCCCTGCAGCAGGAAAGGGGCCTGCAAAGGGCACTCAGGAAATCCCTGCTGTTGGGGAGATAAGGGGGAATTCCTGCCCCCAAAAAGCTGCCTTTTCCCAGAGCCGAGCATCCCCCCTCTGCCTGGGATAAGAACTCGGAGCAGCACATGGAGCTGCTGGTTGTGCCCAGAGGACACTCAGATAATGCTGTAGCAGGGACTGGCAGAGGTTAACTGAGCATCAAGAGCCTTTGCTGCCAAGTCCCCCCTGCTCTAACCCCCAGAGCAGGTCCCTTCCCTGCTCTGCTCTGTACAGCAGCTCTGGGAAAGCTCCCAAACCCTCTCCCATCTCCCATGTCAGAGCCCCAGTGTGTCCCTGGCCATCACTTGCACAGCCCAGTGGGACAGGAGGTCATGGCTGGAGAGGGTGCTGGGCTTTGGGCTGTTCCCTGCAGCCCTTGCCTGGCTCTGCAGGGGAGGAAGGACAGGAGCTGGAGCCCAGGCAGTAGGAACTGTAAATTTGGTTTGGCAACCTGAGGAGCAGCTCGTTTCTTTCTCCTCGCCTCATGAATGGCCTCTTCTGTGAAGGTTGCAAATCCGAGCCTGGCTGCTGTTTGATGAGATTCTTCTATTCCAAGGAGAAAATGATCCTATTTCCTTTGCTTTCACCATATTCCCACATCCTTGTGCCGAGCGTGTCAAGAGGTGGAGTTCCTCTGGCAGGGAGGGGAAGATGCAATGTTAGATGTTTTGCTTTTGTGATTCTCTCAGGATTTATGAACCATTACAGAATTACTCATGTGGCCACATATTTTCCATGCCTCAGCCAGGATCCTTTCCATGCTCTGTATGCAAAAAATTAGCCATAATCAGGTTCAGATAGTGTGCAAATCACAGCCCTGCTTCCTATGGGCAGGTCTCTGGAGTGGAGCAGAGAGAGGTTACTCATCGCTGTATCCTTCATTTTTCAGATGCTGTGTGATCTTTAGTGACTGCCTTAGATGCAGAACAGCTTGCCTGAAAATTCTAATGCCAGAGGTTTGTCACGGCTTGTTAACATCTCTTTAAGTCGTGTGATCCCTGCCCTGTGGGGTAACAATTTGGTTTTAAAGTAATTCATTGTGCAATAGATCATCTCCTGGGAGTAGGGGCTCTTCTATTCCGTGGCTCTGAACCCAAAAGATGTCATGCTGTAAATGGGGCTGGGGATTTCAGAGCTCAGAGGGAGGGTACAGACACCACCTGGCCTGTCCCATACATCTTGGAGGCTTGGAATAGCAAACTGTGGTGGGTAAAGGATGTTTTGCTGTTGCTGCTCTGTTCCAGCAGCTCCAGAGGGTTCCTGAGCAGCAGCTTGGAGCTGTCTCTGCAGGCTCTGCACGTACAAAGCACCCCCAAATCTCAGACACTGTCAGGTTCCCTCCTTATCCCTGGGCCAGCCTGAGACTCTCCACGGCTCCAGGGAATCCCCTCCTCTCCCTCCTGCTCATCCCACAGTTCTCCTGTTCCTCTGGGATCCCACCCAATCTCTTCCCTGGGTGATCCCATCCATTCTCCTCAGCCTCACGCTGCTGCAGCACTCATCAGGGAGGTTTTTCAGAACTGTTCTTCTTGCTGGCAGATTTCACTTCACACCGTAAAAGTCCATCTAAAGACATTTTTCAGGAGTATTTGAAGCTTATTAACACCCCTACAGCTCAGTGTTCTGGGATAGCTTTTTGGGGACCTTTCTCAGCAAGATAGTGACACTGGGGTGGGGGCTACCTGGCTGACATAACCATCATCATCATCATCATCATCATCATCATTCCTTTTCAGCACTGTACATCTTTGTGTTCATTCTTTAGCCCAGGTTAGGAGCTGCTAGACTTTAATTTAGTCTTTAAATTGAATTAGTTACCTCTAATCCAGAGCAATGGCTAGCACGTGAAGAAAACCTCAATTTCTGTTTGCACTCACAGTTCCAGACTCTCTTACTGGTTCACAGCCCCAATCCTCCCAGTGCATCCCTGTGATGTGGAAACACTTTTAAAAAGTCCTGGAATGTTAAATACTGAACTCAGGTACTCCCTTCAGCAACTCTTGAGTTTAATTGTGCAAACCATTTATACCTATCCCATCCTGCAAACCTGAAGGATGGTTTTAAGCTGTTTGCTGATGCCAGAGCTGTCCACTCGCTGAGATCCCCGTGTCACAGCTGGCTGTCCCTCCCTTCAAGTGCAGGGAACATCCCCTTTGTGAGAGGGCCAAGAGGAGACTTGTGCAAACTGTGTCCTCTGAGACCCCATCACCACCATTTTAATCAGATTATTCCATGCAATGGATGCCCCAGAGGATTTTTATGGGGAGAACAACAGTTTGTTTCCCTGTGAGCGAGCAGGGGGCTGCACAGAGAGCAGAGCTGCCTTTTGTTATGGCAACGGAAGTGTTGGGGATGATGTAAAGGAAACTCCTATCAGCTCTGGGTCACATCACTACGGCCTAATTTGCAAAATCCACTCATTCATTTGTCGTGCAGAGCTCACAGGGAGCACAGTTAAACATGTTATTACCCAGGAATTTGGGGAGGCTGAGGGAAAGGCGGGTGGAGGGTGATTTTCATGGTTGCAGTTGTGTTGTCTTAACCTGTAGCAGATGTGCTTGTGGGGTTGGGAGCTGGAATCAGCCCCTTCTCTTGAGCCCTGGTTGTGTTCAGTGTGGGAATCCTGGGGCCAGGCCTGGGCTGTGCCTCACCTCTGGCAAAGGTGCTGCTAGGAAGGAACCAGGCTGCAAGGAGTCACTGCCTGCAGGACACAATTCCAGAGCTGGGAGGGACCCACAAGGCTCAAATCCAACCCCTGTTCCTGCACAGACACCCCAACAATCCCACCCTGAGCATCCCTGAGATCTCCTGGAGCTCTGGCAGCCTTGGGGCTGGCACCATTCCCTGGGGAGCCTGGGCAGTGCCCCAGCACCCTCGGGGGGAAGAACCTTTCCCTGAGCTCCATCCCAAGCCCTGACACAGCTCCAGCCATTCCAGGGTTTGCTTTTGAGACCTCTCTGGTGGAGCAACTGTGCCACCCCCTGGACTCCCTGCTCCAGCTACAGGCCTCAGCTCCAGGAGGGCTTTTGGCAGCTCCCACGTGAGTGCAGCCCCAGCTCCTGCATGGGATCTCTGCTTGCAGGAAATGTATTTCCCTTTTCCATCAGTGAGTGCACTGCTCACACCATCACACAGCTCTTGCTGACACACAGCTGCATCAGCACATCCTGCAGCCCATCTAGGAACTTCAACCTTTCCATTGCATTTTTCTACCTGTCCAGGAACTTCAACCCTTCCATTGCATTTTTTTACCCTTTAAGATCCAGTTTCAGGTAAAAGACAATCAATTTTGGGGGTTGTCACAAAGTTTAAATTAGTTGAAAAGAAACGTGAAACAGTGAGAGCTGCAGACTTTTAAAATCAATATTTTATTTTACTTGAATGTGCAAATAAATATAAAAAAAAACTACATTCAAGGAGCTGGCAAAGCAATTACAAGCCCAAAAGCAAAGATCCTTCAAACAAATGGAAGAACAAACTCTTGACTCAAGGTCGTGCAGATACACAGCTGAAACCCTCAGACATGAACAAGCCCCTCTCAAACCTGCCTGATCTTCCCTTCACGTCCCTTGCTACTCTCAGCTTCAAGACAATAGCACTGTAAAGGGCAAAAGTCTTGCTTAATCAGTTCAGATTATAAATTAAGGTTTACAAAATAAGGATGCTTAAAAATACCTGAAGTACACTTAGAATGGGTTGGTGGAACAGGACGGTGCCCAGGGGTGTCGCCCACCTTGGTACACCTGGAATCAAACGCATTTTAAGCCACAAGTTGCCACTTATTTTCTAGTAAACAGTTTTCTGTATCATAAAACCATAAAATTTGGCACAATTGTCATCTCTGCTGGGAGACAGCAGAGAGGTGAGCAGGACTGAGGTGTGTTTTGGTGAGCTGGCTGGAAAGGAAAGGGGGACACTGTGCTTTGCACTGAGCTTTGTCCCCCTGCTCCTCCCAGCCCTTGCAGAGCCATCTGGTCTCTTATCACTGCAATGAGGGCAGGGGAAGAACCTTCAGATCATTTCAGGAACCAAAGTTTAGCAGAGACCCAGACAAGGAGAACACGGGTTCTTGATGAAAAGTCTCTGCTGGCAGTGGTTGTGCAAGTGGCCATGAATGCCAGAGTGTGGCCTCCCTCCTTCCCTCCCACTGATTATTTTGCAAAAAAGACAAAGGCTCGGGACAGTTTTCTATTAAACCTACCCCAAAGGCCAATTTTTCTACTGTCAAGTGAGACAATTGCGAAACCAAATGTCGTACAGTGGAAATAACCCAGGACAAATCCTACAGGCTGCTCCTTGGGTCTGGCAGAAATCACCACCTAAAAATCAAAGCCACAGAAAGTTTCAGGGTGGGGGGAGGCTATTGCCCCAAAAGCCAGGGAAAAGTTGGAAGCAAAGCTGAAAGGAGGCTGGGTATGCCTCTAAACGTTGTGTTTGTAATACACTCCACGGACAGGGTGCTTGCCCTTGGCCCCTGAAAAACAGGAGTGAAGTCACAGTGGGGCTGCAGGACAGACACCAGTACATTTCCTTGATTTCTCACTGGATTAAGTCAGATGTAGTGTTCTGCATGGATCAGGGCAGGCTCTGTTAGGTTTCATGGCAAAAAAAGCTTCACTAGCAGTACAGATGCCTCAGTGGAAAAGCTCCTCTAGGATGGTCGTGGCTGGACCTCGCTGTGCTCCTCGCAGATTTCCCTGTGTCCCTGCAAAGGCAGCGCTTGTGCTGACCCAGCAGAAAGAGGAGAGTCCGTGGGCCGGAGCTGAGCTCGCAGCTGTGCTCCGGGAGCTCCATCTGCCGCTGTCACCGATGTGCTGCAGCCCCGCGGAGCGCCGGGGGCCGGGCACGCACAGGGAAACGCCCGGAAACGCCCAGCTCCGGAGCTGCCCACCAACATGCAAAACACAAACCCAAAAACCAGGCCACACAATGGACCTTCCTCCCCACAGACGTTCCTCCCCATGGATATTTCTCCCCACGGATATTCTGGAAGGCAGAGTCTGCAGCAGGTGCTCAGCTCCCAAAGCAGCGCCGGGGATCCCGGGCTGGGCATCGCTCCTGTCCCAGCACCACAGCTCAGGGCTCTCCCCACAGTTCACTGCTCCAGAACACTTGGTTGATGAGGAAGCATCAGAGCCTTGAGTGCTGGCCATCCCCGTGTCAGTTTTGGCATTTTTCTCACCAGAGCACCAGGAACAAGAGTCATCTGTTGCCTTGTTGGTTCATAGGGATAACAAAGCCCCTCTGTGCCGGGGGTTCTTGGCCCTGCTGGCACTTCCAGGGTACAGTGAAGAGTTCTGCAGGCTCCAAGACATCACAAAGCCAGGAAGATGGAGAATATTAAACCCTTCGAAGTGGAAGAAGCTGCCAGCATCTGCTCAAACACCAGCCCAGCTCCACTTCTCCAACAAAGCCACTAGTGGTAGTTCAGTCCCTCACTGAGCTGGTCAGCAGTGGCCAAAAGCCAAGAAACTACTACAGTGTGTGGCAATGCCAAGAGCCCCCTTCCCACAAAAGCTTTCACAAGTCTCTTCATGATGGCTGGAAGATTACACTGCAAGGAGACAAGTCTATGCCATATGGAAAATACATGATAATCCAAAGTAAAATGCTGTTTGGATAAATATCATTAATACATACATTGCATTCCCACCACTATTCTCATAGTAAATGTGCTTCACCAGCAAAGCTCTGCCTTGTCTGGGTGCTCAGGGTGAAGCGGGCCGGCGGCTGTACTGGACTCTGTATCTGTTCACTGGCACCCCGTGGACATTCACTGTCTCACAGGTGGTTTTGCAGGGCACCATCTCCTCGTCCTCATCCCCCATCAGCCAGTCTTGAACCACATCCACGGCCTCCATGGACACGTTCTCCTCCAGCCACCGGTTGTGCCACTCCTCGAACTGCTGGTGGTGCTTCAGCAGCACCATGGGCTGGACCTGGGAACAGGGCAGTAAAGATCACTGAGAGGTTCCTGGGGGAAAAGCCAAAGCCCTCAGCTCTACCTGAGGTGTGCAATGCTTTGGGAACAGCACCAACGGAAACAGGAAACCACAGGCCTGTGTTTAACCACCCCTATTTCCTAACGTCTGCCACTCCCACTTCAAATTTGCATGTAAAGAAAAGGCTGCTAAACTAATCCAAGGTACAGAGCGTTTACCAGTTCTCCTCTGTGTTACACCCAACACAGAGCAGTAACTTTTGGGTGTAGCTTGGAGGCATTCAGCCACAAGGATTATCAGTATCTGCGCTTTGGCTCCCACCCCCAACCTCTGCTACTGCCTGGGCTACAGAAGGACCAAACGGGAGATGTACCTGCTTGGCTCTGCAGAGAGCTCCCCTCCTGTACATGTAATCCTCAGAGTTCATGATGAACATCATCTTGTGGGTGTTGAGCTTGAAGCGACAGTCGACGTTGCAGGCGCTCTCCACCCCGATCAGCCGCTTCCAGGAGCTCTTGACCTCACTGCGCAGGGCCCTCACCTGCTTGCACTGCCACTTGCGAAACTTCTTCAGGTTCCTGGAGCAAAACAAGGATGACAAAGCATGTGTCACACCTGCTGGACTGCTCTCCTCAGCTGACAGGGCTCACAGCACAGGTATGGAACTTGTATTTGCACGTTTGTTTTTTCAGGCTCTCTCCAGGATCTTCCTCTGTATCCTCTGACAAATATTTAGTGAAAAGGAAACAAAGTAGACCCAGAATCCCATCCAGAATCCATCCTGCTCCATTCCAAACAGAGTTCCATGAATAAAACCTCAGTACAGTGGTTATAAATTTCTCTTTCAGCATTCCCATGCAGCTCACTGGCTGAAGCAGCCCCTCAAAGGTGAGTACATTTCCCCAGGGCAGGCACATCACCCAAACCCACAGGCACACGGGCAGGGAGGAGGCAGCAGCAGCTGCTGCAGGTGTGGCTCTGGGTAGGGAGGAGCTCACCTTTGCAGAAAGACTGGTTTCAGGAGGAAGCCATCGTTCTGGTTGTTGGGAGCTCCTTCCACCCCAACATACTGCTCCATGTAGTTTGCCAGGTGCTACAGAAGGGAGACCAATTCCAGTGAGATTTCATTTCACCAAGACAAACATCACTGCAAAGAACCTCTTTATTTCCAAGCTGTTTATTCTGAGGCTGATTTATGTTGAAACTGTTTTGCTAATGCACTTTTCCTGTCACTGGCCACAGCCCCAAACATCATCTGCCCACCTCCAAGGCAAACTCATCCTCCTGGCAAAGCCTCACAGTTTGGAACAAGAAAGTATTTTTAGACATCTGCTTTGTGGTACTCAGACTCCATGGTCACTGTGGTATTACCTGGACCTCCACAGGATCTTCTGTCTGGGTTTCTTCTGTGTCCAGTAGCTCAATGGTCATGATCACCTGTCCTTTCCTCTGAAGAAACATGACCTGTGATAAAAGTTACAGAAAATATTTGCCACAAGGGTTCACAATAAAAACCTGCATAGTCACAAGTCATTTGGACAACAAATAGAAGCTAGGAGAGAAGCAGCAAGGCTTCTCAGTGAGCCACAATGTCCCCTCACTGACTGTACTCTGATTTTGGTACCTTCTCTCTCACATTGGAGCTTCCAAACCCACTTCTCTCAGGTGAAGTGCCACCTGGGAGATTTTCTGAAGTTTTCAGTGATTTTGTGAAGTTCCCTGGCAGCCAGGTCTTACCTTGAAGCAGTTCTCATCTGCCATGCACCGTTCAGCCTTCCACTGGTAGCTGGTCTCCTTTGCTGCCCGGACACAGCGCGATGACAAATTACCCCCAGCAGCTCCTCGCTTCCTCTCGTTCAGGTACAGCTCAACCACCTTCAAGCAGATGTCATCGCTCACTAGATGGTGAAGCTTCCATTAAAAAAGGGGGAATTCAGTCAGCAAGCCTGGGCCAAGAGTTAACTCCAGTGTGTCATGAAAGGAGTACAAAACTCAGCACAGCATCACACTCAGCTTAAGCAGCAAACTCCAGAGACTTCACACATTTCACTCTCTTTTTCATGACTTTGCAATAAAAGGAACAGAGGAGAGTGAGGGGCTGATGGGCCTTAACTAGAAAACTACAGCTGGAAGACAGATTTGAGTAAGAAGGACCAGACATTTTTTGTGTTGCCTTAGATGTATCTTGAGTGTGGCAGAATTTTGAAAAGACTGGAACTCAAAAAACGTTGGTAAAGGCCCAAAAGAATAAATCCCCCTAAGGTGGTTCCTGTATGGAAGCTGAATTCTCTCCCTAAATGTCTGCTGGGGTATTTCCCTGTCAGACAGAACTTTTGTCTGAATTTGCTGCAAGCTAAGTGCCTCACTGCTCTGCAGGGCACTGGGAGCAGCCTGGCTGTGTGTGATGGTGATGAGCAGCCCCTTGGAGAAGCCTGGCTGTGTGTGATGGTGCTGAGGAGCCCCTTGGAGAAGCCTGGCTGTGTGTGATGGTGCTGAGCAGCCCCTTGGAGAAGCCTGGCTGTGTTTGAGGGGTGAGGAGCAGCCCTTGGAGAAGCCTGGCTGTGTTTGAGGGGTGAGGAGCAGCCCTTGGAGAAGCCTGGCTGTGTGTGATGGTGCTGAGCAGCCCCTTGGAGAAGCCTGGCTGTGTTTGAGGGGTGAGGAGCAGCCCCTTGGAGAAGCCTGGCTGTGTGTGATGGTGCTGAGCAGCCCCTTGGAGAAGCCTGGCTGTGTGTGATGGTGCTGAGCAGCCCCTTGGAGCAGCCTGGCTGTGTGTGAGGGGTGAGGAGCAGCCCCTTGGAGCAGCCTGGCTGTGTGTGAGGGGTGCTGAGCAGCCCCTTGGAGCAGCCTGGCTCTGTGTGTGATGGTGATGAGCAGCCCCAGCCGAGCCCTCACCTGGCGCACGATGTTCTGCACCAGCTTGTCCATGGTGAAGCCGATGTAGGCGTGGATGGTGAACATCTCCCTCAGGGTGTCCTCATACTGAGTGGGGTCAATGTTCCCGTCCAGCAGGCTCCTCACCATGTCCAGGAAGGCTGGGTAGTACTCCTCCAGCTCCACCTCACCTGCCATGGGGAAAGGGAATTCATTTCACAGGCAGAATAGGCAGAGTGAAGTCAAGCAGTGCAAGGGGCAGCGCTACTCAAGAACCACGACCCTGGGTGTGGAGAATGTCCTTGCAGGCAGTTCCCTGCCAGCTGCCCTGACAGGCTGGGACAGTTTCCCCCAAGCACTTCCAGGACTGCCCTGGGCAATAACTATTTCTTTATGGAGCTGTTTACATTGTAAATCAAAGTAACAGATTCCTACAATGAGGCACATGAGAACACCTGAGCACAGCAGGAAGGAAGGAATACCTGAGCACAGTGGGCTTGGCAGGAAGTCTCAATCACACACTGACTGCCCTGCTGAAAGAGCTGTGTCCACAACTCATCACTACAGCAGAGGATTGCACCTCCACACCCCTCACAGAGCTGCCTGCAGTGACTCACACATACACAATTGCAGCACTGGCACCCAGGGCATTAAGAGTGAACTAAGCCCTGCATTATTCTTACTTGGTTGCTTCAGTCTTAGCTCCATGGCTGGATCATTGGTTTTTTCTTTCCTCCCTTCACAGAGGAGCTTCTCTCTCTCTTTCTCAGTCCGATATTCCAGAAGTTGCTTCTGAGCCTGGCGATAAATCTTTAGGAGCCTGGAGCACAGAGTCTGGTGAAGGCGCAGGAAGAAATACCAATTATTATTGACAAAGAAGAGGCTGTAAACATCATCCAGGGTATTGTGGGGCTCAGCAGCTGTAACATCACAGAAGGTTGCTTTGGTCTCCAAAGGACTGCTTGGAGGCCCAGGCACGTGTTTTTTGCGCAGCTCAGGAGTATCCAGGTTCTGCCCCTGGTGGTTTTCTCTGTCCTCATCTGTTGATTCCTCAGAAATGTTGTGTTCAGGTGGCTGAGAGAAGAACAGCTCAGGGATGAAGTGATGCACAATCTGCCTGATGGTTGCCTGATCCTCCTTTTGGATGGTGGGCTGCCTCTTCACGTAATAGCTGATAAGAGATGCTGCATCTTCCAAAATCTGTTTGTCTTCATAGATGAAGATAAGATGAGGCTCGTTCGTGGATGAACTCCTCCCCTCCGAATGCTGCTCCTGATGCTGTAATCAAGAGACAAATAGATAAAGATCCTCTCAATCCATGCTCAAGAGCCATCCCTGCCAGGAGGGAGGACCAAGCCAGTATTAACACTGTGCATGGGACAGCTGCTTTTGACCTGATTTCCAACCATTTCCACACAGTCCCAGGTGCTGTGGACACATCTGGGTCACAATCTCAAGGGAGGGAATGGAGGAGGGGTCATTCCCTGTCATACACACCTCATCATAGACACTCTCAATTTCATTCAGCAAGCTCTTGGAGCGCAGAGCTTTGGTGTCATTCTGCTTGAAGTTGACAGCCTGGTGGTCCAGGGATTTCAAATAGGCCTTCTCATACTGCTCCCTCCAAATCTTGTTGAAGCCCTGCTGGGCCTCCCTCCATTCTTCCTCTTTTGCTTTCAACCTGCATTAATGAACAGTCTATGTCAGTTCAGACAGACAGGCACAGAAACACACCCAAAACATTTTAATGTAGTCAACTGTGATGCAGCAAGAAGTGGAAAACTGGAATTGATTCCTGGAAGCAATAAATAAATTTGAGAAAGCACCACCAGTGACGATGAGTTGAAATAACACCTACAGAATCACAAAACCATTTAGGTTGGAAAAGACCTCTGAAATCAAGTCCAACCTTTGACCAATTACTGCTTTGTCAACCAGACCAGAGTACCAAGTGCCATGTCCAGTTTGTTTCTGAACACCTCCAGAGATGGGGGCTCCATCACCTCCCTGGGTACCCCCTTCCAATGTTTACAACCCTTTCTGTGAAGAAAGTCCCCCTGATGTCCAACCAGAACTTCCAGCAGTGCAGCCTGAGGCTATGTCCTCTCATTCTGTTGTTTAAAAATGCTTTAAAAATCCCTTTCCAGCTTCTTAAAGAACACAGCACAATGGTTCTTACCTCTTAAGAACCACAGGGACAGCAGTAACTGGGTTTTTCTTCAGACTCTCGATGATCTCTGGTGCTTTGTCACCGTAGATGCGATAGATGGCCCGGCGCTGGATCACCTCGGAGGTTCCTCCCAAACAATCATCCAGGCGAAACTTCTCCTGGTCCTCCTGGGTCAGGCGGGACAGCTTTTTCTGCACACTCTCCAGCACACGGATTGTGGCTAAATTGGTCTCCAGGACAACATCCAGCTGTTGAGAGTTCCCAGAGAACAGTGTCAGAGCAGGAACACGGAGAGCAGCAGCTGCCCAAGTTTGTGGAAGGTGTTCCAGCCCCACGGGGTGGAGCCAGGAAGCAGCAGGAAGGTTTTTACTGGAAAATAGACCTCTGCCAGTTCTCCCAAAGGTCACACACAATTTAGAACTGGACTTGTGCCTAGGAAGAACTTTTAGACTCCAAGCACAACACACCAAACTCCATCTCAAACCAACAAACACCAACAGAACTTCCAGGAACTGGCCACTAATTAATTCAGTAAAAAAATGAGGTTTTGCTTTCTGAGGGAGCAGAAAGGGAGCTCAGCAGCAGAGGTACCTCAAAGCGCTCGTCCTCACAGCGGTGCAGCTGCTCCTCATATGGAGTCTTCTTGGAGCTGACAAAAGTGGAGTCTTCAGACCAGGATGGAAATGAAACCCAGGTATCATTTAACACCTGCAACAGTGCAGAGACATGACATTGAGCAGGGCCTTGTGAGCCCAGAGCTTTCTCATGGGGTTTTATCTCTTGTCTTTTTGCATAGCTCTTCACTGAAGTTCTCTAAGACATTCCAGACCTAATTCCCAGGTCACTGCTCCCCAGATTTGAAGTCTGTGTGGAACTGTCAGGGTCCTGCTCAGAAAACTCAATAATACCTTATCATCTCACAAACAGAGATCAGTCTGCAGTGATCAGCAGCTGTAAATAAAGGAGACAGAGCTCCCCACAAGAGTTGGGAATGGTGCCTCAGGCACTGCCTCACAGGGCTCTTCCAGACAAAAATTGTTCCTAAAGGCCGTACTGGCCCACTGTGAGAAACTTAATTCCAGGAGATTTATTATTCTTCTCTGCCTATAGGAATACATTTGTGTCTGCACACAGACTCAAAAGATATTACAGATGTGATCGGAGATGAGTTTAGATAAAAGTAGTGAAATGTGGGTATTATTTCAATAAATTGGCTGAATAAATTGAATCAGCACTGGAAAGGGGACTCCGCACGCAGCAGCTGTGGCACAAACTGCCCCACTCCAATTTTTATGCGTGTTCAGGGAGTGAAGAGCCTGATCCCAGAGTACCTCCTTGCAAATGGCTGTTCTCCCACTGCACTTTGGCTGCTGGTAGGTTTTTGGGAGAGCCCTGTAACTGGATCCGATGCGTTTGCAGGAAGCGTAATCGATTTCCCGGCTCATCCCATCCCCGGAGCGGTCACTCAGCGGAGAAGCAAAGGAAAGCTCTTTCACCCCAAGGAAGGACTTGAACTGTGCAAAGAGTTCTGGGAATTTCCTTCAAAAACACAAGTGTTTTGTTATTTTGCTGTGACAGTTTTAGGGTGGTTAATGCGTGTCATAAAAGGGAGGCAGAAATATCTGAACAAACTCAGCCTTGCAGGGAGAAACCTTTCACCAACATTTCACCTCTGTTGTTATCCTCTCTGAATTGCTTTAGGGTGGGTTTTTTTTTTTTTACTTAAGGTAGGAAAATGACATAAACACTCTCCTTAAGTGCCTGAGGAGAAACTGATCCCTGCCATTTGACTCTCCCTCTTCTGCTGCAAGCCAAACAGCTCAGGAGGCTCACAGCAGAGCTGGAGCTATTTATCCTTCTCACAGCCCTGTTCTCAGATTTCATGTTTATACCTTTATTACACTTTGAGATACTGAACAGGGAGTGTGAATAGACAGAGGAAAATATCTTCCTCACAATACTTATTAAGAGCTGTACAGATAAATTTAAAGGTTCAGATTTTATTACTCCTCATTTTGGATTAACCTTCAATTTCTTTTGTGCTGTCCAGCAGATACTTCTAAGTGAAGTCAAACATCTCTGTAACAAAGTTCACAATGTGCCCAAAAAATAACAGAGTAGGACCTACAAAGTACCCCAGGGCAGAGAGATAACTTACCCTAAAAAGGGTGTAACAAGCTGGAGCAACTCAGACCCAGAGACCAACTCCTGGTTGAAGAGTGCAATGCAACGGAGGAAATTTTCATAAACCTCTTGACTCTTGAGCACCCTGCGAACCTGCAGCAGTTTGGAGAGATGATCACAGCACCTGAACGCCACTAGTATTTAGAAAATGATTCATTATCAGTCTATTCATCTTCCAAACCCACCTATTTTAATTTTTCTCAGTCTTTCTGTACCACTTGAAAAGTCAGGGAATGTCTTAATGACACACAAATTGTACAGAAAACCAATCAATTAACAACCACGTAAAAGACTGAAGGTAAGTCCAGAGAATGTGAGAAAAGGACAAATACTGACCTTGTCAAAGAAGGAAAACTCTTGCAGTGTCCCGTATTTCCCCACTGTCGCGACTGACAGATCTTTGGTACCTCGCAGCTTCATTTTCTTCTGTTAAAAGAACAAGCAGTTATATTTAAAATGTTGTGACTCAAATGCCATCAAATTCACTCTGTTGACACAGAACAGCTCCCTGCAAAGGCTGAGACCCTGTATTTCCCCAGCAGTGATCTGGCATTGCTGTGTCACAGCAATCGCTGTCAAATGTCTGCCAGCTAAGAAGAAACAACAAAAAAAGAGAATCACTTGAGATTCTGCATAGAAACAATAAATAGTCCCTTTCCAGGGCCAATACTTAGTACAGAAGGTTGTGACATTTAGTATCAAACATGTTACCACACACATTTGAGCATGCATTAAAAACTCCCTTTTTCTACAGCAATTAAAGTAACTTGAAATTTTGTTTCTCATACACCTACGCACATCAAAGCCACTACTCATGACACCTTTATCTCAACAATTACTGAACACAAGTAGTATGAGGTTATTCTAAATTTTTCCTTGCTGAAAGATACCTTTGCTGGGCCAGAAACAGGACGCAGCAGCAGCGGCCTGGATCGCTTCTTGCTGTGCTCCAGATTCTTCTCATGCTCAGTTTTCTGGACACTGTTCACTTCACATGGTCCATTTCCTGTGAACTGAAGTAAACAAATAATGATTTCAACATTCTCCTCTCAAATAAAGGATCCTAACAGGACACAGAGCGTGTGGTTAAGTCACCTGTTCTGAGAAAATCCAAACAATGAAGAGGAGCAATGTTCATTACTGGCTGTATGATTTTCCATGTTTTGCACATTCTACATGCAGACAGAGCATTCAATATCCTGCCCTGCTCTCAGCACGTACCAAAGACCTTTTTGCCTCTGGGAGGAACTGTCCAAACTCTGAGAGCAGATCCTCCTGTCCCCGGAACAGATTGGCCACTTCAGTGAACACTTCCTCCTCGGACATGCCCCGGAAGGGTCGGCCCTTGGTGTTCAGCTGCTCTTTCTGAAAAGATACACACAGATGGTCAGCAGAGTCAAAAGGCACCTCACTCTGCCAGAAAACTCATCCTGAGCCAGAAACACCAATGTCACAGAACTTGAAAGGACTCTGAGCCAGCCCCAGGTTCTTACAGGGCCTCCTTTCACACACAGGATCACAAAATCAACTGAAGGTGAGACAGGTCTGGCTACAACCTCTTTACACTCTGCAAAGTTCCACAATTTTCACAGTTTCTGTCATTTCCTGTGAATATCTATGGGAGAGCTGTTGGATAAAGAAAAGTCCTTGGGAACTCTAAGTCTGTTCAACAGGCAGAGATCAAATTTGACAACCATGACTCCAATAGCTCCAGTGCCAACCCACTGCCTCTTCCACGAAAGACTTTTTACCTGGTAAGTGTGAAGGATTTCTAGAAAGGATCTGTAAATCTCTGGATGGTCAAGGAAACGTGTTTTGATCTTATTCACGTAACTGATGGCATTATTGAACTCCACGGAATCAGATTCCAAGGGAATTTGGGATTTATCTTCTTTGTAGGGAAGCTGCTGCCGGAACTCCTCGGAGCAGTCGCTGTGGTTGTGGGAATTCTCCTGGGAGTAGTGCAAGACCAGCCCACTGCCAGGGAGTGCACTGGGAACGGGCTCTGGGGGCACCTGGGGGCACAGGACACATGAGATGTGTTGGAAAAGGATCAGGGACCAGCTCAACAACAACCCAGCAGCACTGCTGGCAAGGTCTCCAGCTAAAAAATAATTGTCTTGTGAAGAAGGAAGAAAAAGTATTTCAGTCACCAATCAATTTCCCTACTCGGTTAATTAACTCCATCAGTTAAAATAACCCCCAAAGTTCTCCCTGGTGTAGGAACCACCTGATTTGTGGCTGTCACAGCCTTATTTGCCTCACCTAAGAGGCTGCACCAAACAACTCCCACTGCAGGTTCTGCTAGCACTGGTTATTGCAGAGGAACTGCCAGTTTTAAGGGGCATATTAAACATAAGGCCCTTACAGGTGTTAATTCCTAAGCAACAGAGAGATCTGAGGGAGATGAGAATTAAAAGGTAGTTCTAGCTGCTAACTGGAGTTAAACCACAAGTTTATCAGCAGAATTCAGTTTATGGCTCTATTCCAGCTCCACAACCACACAATAACAACAAAAACCAGGGAGGGGCAACATCCATCTGTATCCCAGCAAGTGTTTTTCACACCAACAGTACCTGATGGAGGTTCCATGATCTTAAAGACTTTTCCCAACATAAACAATTTAATGATTTCACAATTCTTTTGCCTGTTGCCTAAACAAGTTTCCTAGTTTCTCAGTGGAAGACTGAAGTGCAATTCTTTCAGGATCACCCCTTGAAATTTGCCACTGCTCACAACCCATACTGGGAACCCATTTAACAATGTCAGGCCAATTAGAATTTCAGTTTCCAAACATGACTGAAATATTTGGTGTTGAAGTGGTGTTTCCATGCAGAACCATCATTCCTGTGTAAGTGAAACAACCTGGTTTGAGAATAAATTGGGGGTTGGAACTAGGTGGTCTTTAAGGTCCTTTCCAATCCAAAGCACTCTTATGATTCTTTGAATAAACATTTAAATTTGTATTACAACCATTATCATGACCTTTGAAAACCATCAAAAAACATCAGCAATGAGCACTAGACATAAATCTCCACAGCCTAAACTGTGCAGACGTGTCCAGTGACACATGGAACAGTTTATTTACAGAATAAGAGCTCTGTGACCTACCTGACTATTCAAAGGTGACTGTATACTTAACTTCCCATTCTTTGGAATTTCTATCCTGTAGCCCAGAGGAAGAAACGCATTGAATCCTACAATGAGGTCGGGATGCTCATGGAAAAGCTGAGAAACACGTCGGATGACTCCAGGTGTGTCAATGCTAAAATTGAGAGGGGTTTGTTACTTTTATCCAAATCAGAAACACAAGTGAAGCCCAGAAAACGCCAGAGAAATGTGAAGTATCTGGTAATTTATGGATGCAATTCTTCAAAAAAAAATAGCCTAATTAGAGGGAATGAGCAATGCAGCCTTGCCCTGGGAATGTTATCCATGGAGAGGAGAGATGAGGGTGCAGGCTGGCAAAGGGACAGGACTTATTTACAAGATCTGCATTTCAGAGTGGAAAGTAAAAGCAGATTTGCCTTCTCCTGTGGATTTCACCTCTGGAAAATTACGGGATGGGCAGAAGTACTCCAGCTTCACATGACTGCACCACTGGGGGACAGGGCAGTGAGTGTGCAGAGGGGGAATGATGGAGTGAAGACTGGGGGGCTCTGCACAGGGAGAGAGACCCCACAAAGGCTGAGACCTGAGAGAACAGCTGGAGCTGTGTCTGGGGTTGGGAGAAAGCTCAGGGAAAGGTTCTTCCCCCCGAGGCTGCTGGGGCACTGCCCAGGCTCCCCAGGGAATGGTCCCAGCCCCAAGGCTGCCAGAGCTCCAGGAGCGTTTGGACAACGCTCTCAGGGATGCTCAGGGTGGGATTGTTGGGGTGTCTGTGCAGGAACAGGGGCTGCACTGATGATCCCTGAGGGTCCCTTCCAGCTCAGGATGTTCTGGGATTCTGTGAAAGGCTGAGGAGCTCCCCGAAGCACCCTGGGGTGCAGATCCTGGGCTTTACCTCTGGCTCTTGAACTCCTTCATGATCTCCAGGAAGCCGTTGTAGGTGGCAGGGTCGCTGCCAAAGCGAATCTTCACCTGGTCCAGGTAGGAAAGGGCATCCTCCACCTGTGGGGGAGAACACGGTGAGGCCCAGGCAGGGGGAACAGGACCTGGAGGCCCCCACGGCCCCAAAAGTGGGGCGGGGGCACCTCAAGACATTGCAGGGTGGCAGAACCGGCCCCAGGGGAGCCCCGCCGCACCGGGGAAGGGCACTCGGTACCGGGTGAGGGGGCCGGAGGAGGGCAAGCCCCGGTGGGCTTCCCGTGTTGGGGGGTGTCAAGGCACCGAGGGGGGCACGGTACCGGGGAACCGGGAACAGGTCCCCAGGGAGAATGACCGCGGTACCAGAGAGGACAGCAGGGCCGGAGAGAGGGGCACGGGCCAGGGAAGGGGGGAACAGGCCCGGGGAGCCCTCACGGTACCGGGGGAACGGGACGCGGCCCCAGGGGACCCCACGGAACCAGCGGAGGAGGGCGGGGAAGCCCCCAGCGCGGCGGGGACAAGCCCCCGGGACACCCACCAATACCGGCGGGTGAGGGACAAGCCCCGGGGGGCGAGTTCAGCACCGCGGCCGGGACAGGGCAGGTCACGGCGGGGGCGGGCGGGGCCGTCCCGGGGGGGC
>VWYP01030205.1:360379-385745 GCA_013400435.1 Pycnonotus jocosus
GGCGGCGCGCGCGGCCGCTGCGTCAGCGCGCACGGCCCAAGCCACGCCCTCCGTGGCAACGCCCTCCCTCTCCGCTCATCCACCCGCTGATTGGCCACGCCCCCTGGTAGGCTACGCCTTTATACCGCCCATACCGTGTGCTCACGCCCATTTCCCCACCAGGCCACGCCCCTATTCGCAACAGACCACGCCCCCCCTGTGCTGCTTCCGGCCGTTCGAGCGCCATGGCGGGAGCGGCGCCTCAGGGAGCGCCTGAGGGAGCGCTGGGGCTGCGGCGGGGCTGAGGGGGAGCAGCGCCCGCGGGACCCGAGCTGCAGGAGCCCAGGAGGGCTGCGGGATCCCAGGGAGTCTGGAGGAGCCGGCGGCTGAGAACAGGACCTGCGGGAGCTGGAGGAATCCCGTCTGGTGCTGTGGGGCTGAGGGAGCCGGCAGGTGTTGGAGGGGTTCAGACAGGGCTGGAGGAGCCCAGCGGTGCCTGGGGAAGCCCGGGAGGGCTGGTGGGGCCCGAGGGGAGCTTGAGGAACGAGGGCTGGGGGAGCCCCAGGGGTTGGAAGAGCCATGGGGGGCTTGAGGGAGCCCGGGGGAGCCATTCGCTGTAGTGCACTGAGCTCAGGGATTGCTCTGCGGTAGCACGATAAATGTGGGTTTAAATACCCCGCTTCCCCCAGCGGTCCCTGGCAGCAGGCCATTTGAACTCAGTAAAACCCACGTACATGAAGAGCACGCAGGAGAGGAGGGAAAAATAAGCCATGCAGCTTGTTTTTCCTTAAAGCTTTACCGATGATTTGCGTAACAGAAACACGCAGAAGCCTTTCTTGCTTTGCCTTTAAACTTCCTGCTGGTATTTGAGCCCAGAATATTTTTCTCTACGTTGTGCTGGGATATTCCAGCTGTTTGCAGCTTCCAGGCAGGATGCTCACACACTGCCTCTGGATTTGATATTCCATCCCCTATTCTGAGACTTGCACAAAGTGCTGCCCTGTGGCCCTTTTGACAACATGAAGAATGCCACAGGCCTGTTTAATACAGAAAGGATTAAATTAATACAGACTTTCACAGTTACTCACTGCTTTCAATATCCCAGACTGCAATGGATTGATTAAAATAGAGATAATAAATAAAGATTTTTACAGGAGTGATGCTGGTAAGGGTGGTGGGAGCCAAATACATCTCCTAGGTTATGAAGCACTCACAGCTGTGCAGGAAAGAGCACCTGGTAGCACAGAGTAAAGCCCTTTATTCCACCTGTGGAAAGGAGTATCTCTGACATATCCTTGGTGTTGTTGTCAGTTGAGAGAAAATCAGCATTGATCCAACCTCCTGCACCACTTTTTTTTCTTTTTTCCTCTTAGATTCTCCTGAGCTGGCCCAATTTCTGTTTTCTATTACTGTCATTATCTTGAGAAGTCTCACCTTCTTCCCTGGTTTTGCCATGTGGCTCACCCTGGTGACATGAGCAGAACCAGCTGCAGACAAATAACTCCCGTGAGTGTTGTTTTCTGTCAGAGCAGAGTTCCCAGCCCTCAGCCACTGCCAGCACCAACACCTGGGTGGTGCATCCAGCTGTAAAGATGCTCCCAAACCAGCTCTGGGTGCTGGGAAAAGCTTGTGCCTGTCAGCTTGTCAGGATTTGGGGATTCTCCTGGGGAATGCTGTGAGCTGGATCCTGCCCGGCAGCCCGGGGCAGTGATTAACCATTGACACTCAGCGCAGCGCTGCCTCAGAATAGCTCAGCTCAGGTTGCTGCTGACAGAACTCCAAGAGACCATGGGCTGCTGCTCCTCGGGGCTGCCTGCCAGGCAGATCTGCCTTCTGTGACCTTCCAAAGGGAGCCCTTGGGCCCCGGGGCAGTCCTGAAGGACGGAATCCCTGCTGGCCGAGCTGTAGAGGACTCTGTAATCTCCAAGGAAATCAAGGGACTGGGTTCTGAAGGGGTGGGTGGGNAAACTGCTTTTCCTGCCTCTTGATTGCCGTGTGGCTGGCTGGTTTCTGTGGCTCTGGAGGAGGGATGCCAGTGACATCCTGCCTGGAGTTCAGTGGGAGGACAAGGGCTGTCCCAGAGAGCAGCCCTGTGAAAAGCAGCTGGCTTTGCTCAGATATTTCCAAGCATCTCACTCAGGCAGATGTGTCCCTTCACCTGTGAAACGAGGAAATCAAACTGTTCCTACTCTGTCTGCCCTCAGATGGGTCTTGTGGTTGGCCTCTTTACTTGAGAAATTGCTTGTTACTCACATTTCAAATTTTCACTTGTCACAAGCTATTCCAGACAAGAGCTTTGGAGGTGAGATTAAACAGCTCTCCAAGCCTGATACAGATTTCCCAAAATCTCTTGTTTTAGAGCAGTAGGAAGGAGCATTCTCTGTCAAATGATAACAGCCTAGTGCCAGAAGGCCAAACCTTGCCTCCTTACTCTGTTGACAGCACCTGGAGCTGTTCAGCCACAGGCTTCCTTTGCTCTCAAAGGTGTCTGATTAGATCCTGCCCAGTTTGGGCTGTGCTGGCTCTTGCTTTGGCAGGAGATGGTGCTCCAGATGTGTCTGTGCCATCTGACTCCTGCCCACAGCTGGGCAGCAAGGCTTGCAGCTTCTAGGAGTTCACATTTAAAACATTTCAGAAATGAAATTGTGTTTCAGGCCTCAGGCACACACAGACATGAGGCCGGGTCGCTGAATGGATCAAGTGCTCTCCACTCAAGATCAAAAATAAAAGGGGAACAGAAAGCCTTGAAGCACAAAAAACCAAGGGTCATCTTTCTAAAGTGTGGCAGTACTAGAAACGTGTTCAGGACTGCAAATCCAAGCCCCACACAGGTTTCTGGAGATGAACCCAGCCCCTCTGCTGAATGAGGGACGTGTTCTGTGAGCTGGATTTGTAAGAGGTGCCCCTGGTTGGGAAGTTGCCCAGCCTTCCTTCCTTCCTACCTGGACAGGTGCAGCCTGAGAGCCAGGGACAGGAGTGCTGTTGTCAGCAGAGATAGCAGCTGTGTGAGCCACTCCCTCATGTTCCCAATCTGTCTCTGGGAACCTGTGGAACCCCTTTGGATCTGCCAGGTGCATTTGCACATGCTCCTCAAAACCTACAACAATAAAATATTTGTTACTGATTTGTCGAGCCAAGGAAGTCTCCAATCCCCTTCAATGCCATGTCCTTATGATTTAATTCCTCTATTTCCTTCAAGAGAAGCCCAAAGGCAAGCTTAGAAACAGTAAAAAATAATCATGTCAGCTTCAGTCCCTTTCACTGCTTACATCTCATTCCCCAGGGAAGGGGCTCCTGGTGCCCAGGCATATTCTGCTTCTTCACAAAGAGAATTTCACCCCAAATTTGTTGCCCCTTAAGCACAAGAGTTAAATAAAGCCAGGCCAATGGGAAATTCCACGTGCTCTGGCCCCTTTGAAAGGACCCTTGGCATTTGATGGAGTAGCTATTGCCAACACTTCCCTGAGGAATGGGAGCTACTGGACCTGCAGTGGGAACAGACTCTGCTGCTGCCACCAGCGCTGAGCAAACCCTTCTGGAGCACAGTGCCCCCATCAGAAGAGATCTGCACAAAAAAGGCAAAGGTGAGACATGAAGCCAGGACAGCTGAGGGAAGGAAAGAGGGATTAGCAGTGAAATTTGTTCTGGCCACTTGCAAAGCTATAAAGTGCAGCAGGATGGAGTTTTGCTTTTCTGTTTGGGACCTGTGGAAGTCTGAGGAGGATGTTTGGAATGGAGAAGGAAGGCCTGGTGATTACCAGATCTGTCATCTGGCTCGTCAAACCTTTGCATATTAAAAGAAATACAATAATAGATTTAAACAAATAGATGTGTACCATGGATAGAGATCCCCCACTAAATCCCACTGTCATCCTCCCTTGCCTCTGGATGAGAACACTGAGTGTTGGTGTTTCTGCAGCCCTGAGAGCTGAGTTTGGATCTCAGCTCGCTGGTGCTGCTGCTCCACAGACTCAGAGTTCTTCCCTCAGATAATCACAAGCAGCAGCCTGGGGCTGCAGAAAATATTCACACATCTGTCACCTCTCCAGAGATCTGGAGGATGAGTTCTGCTGTCCCCAGGTGCTGAGCATTGACCGAAGAAAGAGGTGGCAAAGGAGACAGGAATAGCAAGGCCTGAGGTGGCTTTTCTGTCCTCAGCCTTCAAGGCTGTTGTGGTTCTTTCAATCCCTTTAAGCAAAAGACTGACTGTACCTTTGTACCTGAGGAAGAACAGACAATCCTGTGCCCCTCATCCACAGTAAGGTGATGTGAGGACTCTTCTTTGGGATGCATATCCTGAATAATAAACCTGGCTCTGCCAAAAATCAAATTCCAGATATGCAGACTGTGATCCATGGCAGAAGAAACAGCACAGATTCCTTTTTCAAACACTTCCACACACCTCACCTCAGCTATGAAATAAGAGAGGGGCTCACAAAATGAGGGATTCTCAGTGCTTTTGGGATTTAGGAAAATGCTTGTGGCTGGGAGATATCTGAGTCCCTAAAGCTCCAGGACTACCAAGTTGTCACAGCTCTTCTTAGGCATGAGAGCAGCTTTCCAGCCTCAAAAAGTGGAGAAGGCTCAGCAGAGTGCCCAGGAAGGTTGTGCAGCATCTCAAAAACTTCCAAATTCCAGACAATCATGGAGCCATCCCGGGAAGCTGCCACCAGCAGCTGGCCATCAGGGCCAAGTGCCATTGTTGTGACACCGGCTGTGACACACAGAGAGGAGGGAGAGGCTGCTCTTGCTGCCACAGACAGAAAAGGGACATTTTTGAGCTTGTTTATGTGCTGTGCTTCCCCAGCTGGAACCCCTGGTCCTGTCTGAACCCCGTGGTCTGTGCCAGGAGCAAGATTAGGTTCCTGCAGACATATCTAGGTCAGTGTGTGCTGTTGTTGTCCTGGCGACAAAATGACCCACTTTCCCCTCATTTGTGGAAGCAGTTGCCAATGGGGCCGGGCCATGGCCAAGCACAAAGGCACAGGACCTTCCTCCTGCCTTTGTCTCCAAGCTGGGTTCCTACAGAAATGGGTTTTCTCCTCCTGTCTCTTTTTATTGTGTTTTTTGCATTTCATTCGTAGCAGATGGATAGTTAGAAATATTGTTGGGCTGTGTCTGGCCCAGGAATGATCCTACCTTTGAGGATAGGTAGGATCCTACACAAAACCCTGTGAGGGTTGTGTGTAGGACCTCATCTGGAGAAATCCACACAGTGGGGTGAGCATGGGGACAGACCCTGCACCAGCTCAGGCACTGCTGGCACAGCTGCCCCATGAGCTCCAGTAGGAAAGCACCAAGGCAAGAAGCCTGGCCAAGACTTCTGTGTGGATTATCCTCATCCCTGAGAGGGCAGAGACAGAAAAACCTTTCAGAACATGGCTCTGGTGAGCCCGTGAGAGCAGCCACAGGTGAATTTCTGTGATGTACAATATGAAAGGAGCTGAGCTGGCCTGATCTGGTAATACAGGGAGGGCTCCAGGGTAAAACCTGGGGAATGTAGTGGTGTGGATTTTTTCCTGAGGAAGGAGTGGGTATTGCAAGGAGAAGACAAGAGCAGCACTCTGTGCCCTGTCCTCTAGTTTGCTTTAAAGCTGCAAGAGAATCCACATGGCTGACAGTGCATGAATGTTTTTATGAATCCCAGAAGGGATAAATTAGTCACTGGTTTTAATTCCTCATAAAAGTACTTTTACTTGGAAAGGAGAAATCCAGTTCTTTCCCAAGGTGAACATTTGTGTCCCACTGTTGAGATGGGTGTTACCTTCAGGGCTGTGTGGACAGGGGGCTGCAGGTTCAGCACACATGGCAAAGTCATCAGCAGCACTCTCCATTCCAGAGGTTGTTATTTTACAGCAGATCCAGTTCATATTCCCTGCAGGGAGAAATGCTATTAGAGCAGAGAACATCAGCCCTGAGAATGCACTGTTATTCTGAAAAGACTGAGGTGAAAAATGCTGTTTTGGGGAAGGAAGGGATGGAAGGATGAACAGCCACTTGCAGGGGAACCAGGACTGCATTGCTGGGGATGTGGAGAGCTCCCATTGTCACAGTTCTTCTGTAACCTTTTAAACAGTCTGTAGTTTGGAGTTTTTCTAAATTTAGTAGATTTTGAAATATGCTTTCTTCCTGGTGTTTGGAGTATCTAGATCATTTCTTTCAGCTGCTAAAGGAGTGTGGTGATAATTCTGGGATAACAGTTTGTAGAGTTAGCTTATCACAGCAGAAAGGGTGTGATCCTTACCTGTGGCTGTAGGCACAGTGCAAAGCACACCTCTGTACTCCCCTTCTCCTCCCCTCCATCCCTTTTTATCTCCTCAATTCCTCCAGCATGAAGTAAATGAAGTGGCAATTCACTCATTTTCCTCAGGTTTGGAACAGTGTCAGAGAAGCAGAGTGGCTGAGGGTGAGCTGGGAGCAACCAGAGCAGTGGGTTTGAGATGTGGAGTGTGGATTGATCTGTTTGTTTTCACAGCCTCAGTGCCAGACACCCAGCTCCTGGTACAGATACAGCCCTTCCAGTGCTTCCATTGTTTTCCTGTTGGCAGGAAATGTTTTTCCTGATAAATTTCTCTTGCTGCAATCTAAGGCAGGCTGCCTTTCTACAGAGGAATAACAAATTACTTCCTCCCTTGCTGCAGTAGCATTTTACATGTGTGAGGAGTGAATGACAGAGTCTGTAAAACTTCTTTAGATCTCCTTGGTTGTGGATAATGGTTTAAAGAATATTTATATATATATTAGATATATAGATATATAGATATATAGATATATAGATATATAGATATATAGATATAAAATTGGACGCACTGAATAGAGTTAGTTACTATTATTTCCATTGTCTTTTGATTGTTGACCCTGTCCAGCAGCCTGGAGAACACAGAGCTCTAGTCCAGAGCTTACAGGTATGGAAATACCTGCTGATATTCCTTACCTTTCTGTCAGCACTCAAGGTCCTGCTAATGAGTGGCAACATGGGAGGTTTCTCCATTCCCTGGCTCTAGGTCCCCTCATTTCTCCCCTGCCAGGAGAAAATATCTGTTGATTTGGTCTTGTTTTGATAATGATCCTGCACCACTTCAACAAATTGCCTGGGAAGAAGTTCCATGTCTGACAGCCCATTTCTGCAAGGAAACTGGGATATAGGAAAAGAAATTATTCACCCCCCTCCTGTCTGTTTACACTGACACCCACAGAGGGAGGGTGAGGGGTTTTCTGGCTGTCCTGAACGAGTCACCAAACATCCTGCTAGCTCATGGCAGTGCCAGCTGAGAGCTTACACCCTGGATAAGCCACTGGAGATCATTTCCTTCTCCAAGTAATCCCAGAACATCTCCTTCAAGGCTGTGGTTTAGATAGGCTGCCAGGAATGAGGGGAATGTTACCCTTGCTAAATATATGTAAGAACACATTCACAGGCTTAAAGAACTGAGAGCTGTGGCTGTGTTTGGACAGATTGCCTATGAAGAGCAGGAAATGCAGGCTGTTCCACCAGATCCAGCAGCACTCAGCGTGAGGGAGCAAAACAGCCAAGCATGTGAGACACAAGGATGGTGCTGTGGGACCTCTCCAGAATCCCACACAGACAGTGCAGGGCATCCTGGGCTCTGCCAGCAGCCCCAGCTCTGAAGGGGAGCTGCCAGGTGCCCATTTCTGCCCTCCTGGAGGCCCAGCTGGAAGAGCAAGGCTTGTCCCCCAGAGGGAAGCTCTGATGGAAATAGGCCCTTTGAGCTGGGGCTTTGTCTGTCTGATGCCAAGGGCAGCTCCAGCATCTCCTCACCTTCTTCACAAGACAAGGATCCTACTTCAAAGTGTGCCCCAGCCTCAGGCACAGCGTGCTGGGGGCTGTTCAGAGGGTCAGGCTCTGCTGTGGGGATGGAAATGATGGTGTGGGCCCATGGAGGGCCAGTGGAATCTGTGGGCCCCATCAGCAGGCAGCAAACTCTCCATGGAGTCCAGGAGCAGCACCAGTGTCTGTGCCACGGTGGGAGACTGAGGAGGAGTTTGCTGAGGATCAGGACTCAATCACTGCAAGCCCTCGTTGGTCTGGAGTGGAGGTGGTGGCAAATCAAGTGCTAAACAGATTTGTGAACAAATGTGCCTCAGCAGGCTGTGAAGGGCAGAACTGAATTGGGATGTCCCCAGCAATAGTCATAACACTGCCTTGCCCTACAGCAGTTTGCACCTGCTCAGATAATTTGCACATTCCACAGCCTGGTGGCCCATAAAGGATGAGGCTTGTGTGGGGTTTATCATTGTCCTGCCTAATATGCTGGAAAATGTTCTAATAAATTCTGTCTCCCACAGGAAAACCTGCAGTTCCCCAGGACCAGAGCTGTGTGGTGGCCCAGCTCCTGCAGAAGCTGCCCTGACTCCTCACTGATCCATCCTTGGCATTGAAGATTCCCTAAAACCTGGTGATTTGTGACAGCAGTGAACTGCTCACAAAGTTGTTTCAGGTATTTATTGTTGTCCTTGTGCTGAGGGTTGCTGAGGTCTTTATTGCAGGACACAGTTTGTACTGGGAGGTGCTGGGGACAGTGACTTTAGGTTACTGAGCAGCTGTTCTGCTTCACTGTCTGAACCAATCTCTTTTTCCAGCAGCTCACTGCTTATCCTTTATCTAGTTTGCCTCTTGGAATCCTCAGGTGTCCGTAGTGGTTGCTCAGAAGACCCTGCAAGAGGTAGACAAGGGCCAGTGTTCATGCATTGCTGCAGTTGTTGGGAATGATATAAGTTTCCTGACTAATTTTTAATTAGTTGTTTTAATTAATTGTAAGCAGTGCCCACTTTTAGCTTTTTTTTTTCCTTAGTAAAGTTTCTTCACGGGCTCTTCTTGTTACTTTGATCACTGAATCACCAAAACCTCAATTTGCTAAACTAACACTGACCAGCTTCAATAAACAGAGCCAAAGGGTGTTGAAGCTTGGACATCTGGGGTCTTAAATTTATGGCCCTTCAAGGACTTTGGAGTAACCAGAAGATACAGAGGAGATTAAGGCCTGGAAATCTGGAAAGGTCTCCCCATGTGAGGAAAAGATAATAAAAGGACTAAAGAATGTGGACCAAATTAACATGAAGAGTGAGAAATCAATAACCAGCAGAGGATAGAATACTAATTAACAAAGAGAATTATGTCACTTGTAAGCAATGAACATTGATTTGTGTGCTTGCTAAAAATAAGTGACAAGGTTTTGTATCAGGGTCTGTGTGGAGGTTGGAGCTTTGTCAGCCACACACACAAACCCTGGACAGGAATAAAATAATTCCTGACTCACTGACACTGAAAAGGCAGTGCTGGGGGGGTTTATTTATCCCAAGGATTTGGGTAACACAGAGACAGCTGGGATGGGGGCTGGATGCAGAGAGGCTCAGAAAACTTGCTGGTAATTACAGCACCGTTGTGACTTCCCAGCTGGATGGGGACAGAGCCCAGCCTTCCCCATGCTCAAGGACAGGGACATTTCCAGAGGTGAAAGTGAGGCAGTGGAAGCAGAATTGGTCTGGGGGCTCTGGCCAGTGGGGTGTGAGATTGGCTCTGGGATGGAGAAGAACCACAGGAACAGGGCTGAGCCTGGGAATTTTGATTGGAACTGAAAGCTGGGAAGGGTGAGACTCTGGGAAGGGCCAGCATCCACTGTCCACAGAGCCTGGAAGCACAGAGTGAGCTCAAAGTGCAAACCTACAGCACAACCTTTGAGCGGTGCCTGTCAGGGGACAGGGGGCACTGGGATCTGGCTGGGTGGCTCTGCTGGGAGCTGCAGGCACTCACTGAGGACCCATGAGAGGAGCACACTGCCCCAGTGCCCCTGTGGGTGTCACCTGCACGGGTGACACGGCTCTGCTGGGCTGGGAGGGCACAGCTCAGCCCGGCTGCAGCAGCGCTGCCTCTGCTCTCATCCCTGTCCCTCTGCTGCTGATCTCTCCAGAGAAACCAGACAAACTCCCACAAATAGTTAATGGGTTATTTATTCACTTGTGCCTTGTTTATTGTCTTGGTTCAGCAAAACTTTCTCCCTTTCTAAAGCTGAACCAGGCCGAGGAAGCCACCTGGCCCTTCTGCGGGTGTCTGAACCTCCCCCCAGCAAGGCTTAAAGCTCTGGGTGTGGATTTCTCTTCAGGGCTGTCACCAAACTGCTTCAAGGACACTGAGCTGGGCTGGGGAGCTCTCAGGGCTTAGGAGGAGTGAGCAGAGGATTTAAGACAGAAGCAGGGAGCTGGTGCCAGCCTGCAGAGTGACACCCTGCTCTGGCTCTGCTGGTTGCTATGGCATTTTCATTTCTGCTTCTTTGCAAGGGGGATTTGTGGTTTTTTCCCTAGTTACTGAGCAAACCTCGGCAGTATATAGAGGACTAGTCACTACTAATGTAAAAACAGTGAGATGGGAAAAATTAAATTGTTTAATTTTAAAACGAGTCTGAACATCAGCAGTAGAGAATCACAGAATGGCTTGGGTTGGAAGGGACCGTGAAGATCATCCCATTCCAACCCCCTCACATGGGCAAGGACATACAGCTCTGACTGCCAGAACCCTGCAAGAGACACTGAGATAGTCAAAACCCCTTGCTAAGGATTTCTCCTGTGAAAAACCTGGGGATTTGGGGCCATGGATGACACAGTAAACAACTTGGGCTTTCAGGACAAGGAACCTCATGACTGCAGGTTATTTGCTGCAATATTTCAAGCCTATATTCTGCCACAGAAAGATTTCCCCGTGTTTCAATAGCCTCTTTTATGCTAGAAATTCTGGGCAAATTAGTGTAATTAGGATTAAATTACCCCTGAAGTACATCCAGTGGAATTCATACATGGCACTTTTTTTTCCCAGTTGAATACAGAAATGAAAGGATGATATAAACCCTCATGCCCAGGTGTGAAGGTGATGAGGCACCTAAATCAAGCCACCTCAGCCTTGAAATCCAGACAACTCAATCATGCAAATACACTTTATTCAAAAGTTCTGGGAAATTGGTACAGCAGTATTTGACCTCTGAGGAGATGGAAAGTCTATGAGCATTTTGGGAATATTTTTTTGTCCATCACATGCATTATGATGGCTTTTGGACAGGAGAAAAGTGATTTATCTCAAACATTGAGCCCTGGATTCACCTTCCCCAGGAGAGCATCTCTCTCCACAGCCAGGTCTGCATGGAAGGATTTGGGCAGAACCCCTTGAGTCAGGAATGTGAATCACAGAATCATTAAATAGGATCCTAAAATATCCTGAGTGGGAAGGGACCCACAGGGATCATGGAGTCCAATCCTGGCCCTGCACCCCAACAATCCCAACCTGTGCCTGGGAGGGTTACAGAGAGCAGCCTGGTGCTGGATGGAAGGAGCCTTTGGACAAGGGATGGAGGGACAGGACACAGGGAATGGCTTCCCACTGCCAGAGGGCAGGGCTGGATGGGATTTGGGAAGGAATCGTTCCCTGGGAGGGTGGAGAGGGGCTGGGATGGAATTCCCAGAGCAGCTGTGGCTGCCCCTGGCTCCCTGGCAGTGCCCAAGGCCAGGGTGGACAGGGTTTGGAGCAGCCTGGGACAGTGGGAGGTGTCCCTGCCCATGGCAGGGGGGGGCACTGGATGATTTTTAAGATCCCTTCCAACCCAAACCTTTCTATGATTCTACGATTAAAAAAAGAACAGGAGAACTCTGGATCGAGACATTGTGGATTGCTTGGTTACAGAATACAGCACAGCAGCATTGATCCAGAAAAAGACATTTCTTACACCTTGCTGCAGCAAATCCTCCATCCCATTTTAAGGCCCCACACTGTGCTGTTGGGCAGCTCAGCAGTGAGAAACAGCCCCAATAAAAGGCAATTCTGCTCCCAGGGAAGCTTTTCATACACAGTCGAGTTTGAAATTCTTCCCCTGCTTCCCCTGCTGTGCCTTTTACAAGAGAGATTCCCACTTTCCAGAAAAAATCTGTGTGACATCTTTTAAGTGATGTATTCACTGAATCAAATCAAACTGCCAGCTAGGAAAAATTCAGATAAATTAAGAAGACAAAGCAAATAGAAAGAAATTAAGCACATACATGCACACAACCACAAGCATGAGAGCTCTCTCCCAGCAGCCTCTCCTGTTCACTCATATACAATATCATGGATAATAATACAAAATGTTCATGGATACTTCTCATACCTGCAAAATTAAAATATGTAGGGAATAGAAATAAATACATATTTTTACACAACAAATGTAAAGGTATATTTTATTATATGAGATTGAAATTACTTCAGCACTGCCATATTCTCTCCTCAAAATTATGTAAACTTTCATGGCATTACAGAATCATGTGATAAAGTAGTACAAGAGGGAGTGCTAAAATTAGGAAGGGGAATGGCTCTATCTGCAGCTTTCCTTGGGACTGGCCTGAGTGAAAAGTGATCACTAAAGCCTGTGCCAGTGTCAGAGAGGAGAGAGCTCCCCTCGGGGTGGGAATTCTCCTGTCTGCACTGCTGTCCCACAGGGAGCAAGGCTTAGCACAAAGCCCTGGAATAATTCATGAGCTCTCACCAAGACTGCAGGAGTTAAAGGAAATTCTTGTGTCACTTTACAATCCAGCCCACAGGAATTCCAAACCTTGCAGTGAGAGAGTGGGTTTAATTTATTGTCTTTTAGTGAAAATTCACTCACATGTTACATCCTGCATCGCAAAACTGTTCCCAAAAATGTGTGAAGTCTGACACACCTTGGAGAGGTGTTGTAGGTAAAATCCCAACACTGTCTCTATCCTTTCATGCTGACTAATCATAGAATCCTTAAGGTTGGAAAAGACCTCCAAGATCACCGAGATCAACCTTAAATTTCAGCTTCTCTGCAGTTCTCATGGATTCCTTCCAGACGCTGCAGCTCCAACTGCTCTGCAAACACGGATCTGTGTCTGGGCTGGAGACACCTCCCTGTCCAAACAGCACATTCAGCACCCTGCACCCACTGGGGGAGATCCTGCTGTGTTTCCTTCTCTTGGGAGGCACTTTTTGTGTATTTGAGAGCCTTGCTAAGGCTGTGCTTTCTTGTTTAAAAATGGAGTCCGAGGGAATGATCTTCAGATGGGGGAAACTGAGTTTTGTAATTCCTGAAAATCTGAGTCACTGCTACCCACTGCCAGTTACCACTTTAGGAGCTCAGTCTGGCAGCAATGTCCCAGTGGGCAGAGGAAGTGGGAAATATTTGGGCATTGTCCAAGAGGAGAAGCTCTCCACAAACACTTCTTGCTGTTCCAGCGGTGGACGGGAATGCAGCCTGTGGTGTCCAGGATTTTGGGAAATCCTCGTGCCTGGACAGGCTGGAAGTGCAGGATAGTGCCTGGGCTGAACGTGGCTTTGCTGCCAGTGCTGTTAATTCCTGATTTAATGCAGAATTCTGACATCCCTGCCCCATCCTAAGGCATTTTCCCTCCCAAAGGAAGCTGCAAACTGCAGCTTCCCTGCTGAGCAGCTGTCTGACCACAGTGCAACACGGGCAGGGAGTGCCTGATGCTTTCAGCAGCTCCAGGACTTTTCAGCTGATTTACCTGAAAAAAGCTGAGCTGATCAAGATTCAGACCAGGCTGGAAAGGAAGAGGAACCATCTTCCCACAGAGGAGATCCCAGCGTGTGTCTGGATTGAAGCTCGTGGTGCTGTCTGGGCTCCCCAAGCTCCCTCAGCACAGATTTCTCCTTAAAGGGGAGATGAGTGTTGGCAATGAACACCAGCCTGTGGCTCCTCTCTCCAGAATGCTGCCTGCTCCTGGCTTTAAGGAAAGCCTGAGAAAATTTCAGCTACTTTGATAGGAAATGGTTGACTGCAACTCCACTGCATCCTGGCAGGATCCATCTGTGTTTGAAGAGGACAGATGTCTCTATAGCAACCAGTGTTTGTCACTTGGGCAGAATCTCTGGGCTCTTCCTAAGGTGCTGGGTGTGCTCCCTGTCAGGTGCTGTACACCTGAGGTCCCTTTATTCACCACCCCTGACTATTTTAGAAATAATTGTCTCATTTTACCACCAGCATCACCAATGCTTCAGACCCTCTCAGCCATTTGAAGCAGGTTCCTCAACACCCACAGTCACAGTGAGCCCGTGCCCTGCCTCTGCTTTCTGGCAAGCTGGACAAGAGTGAATTTACTAAAAAGTGTTTATGCTGTGCACAATTAGGCAACATTTGGAGTGGGAGAACCACCCCCTAAAAGAGCAGCACATGGGGAAAGATAGAAAAGAAAATTGGTTTACAAAAAGCCCAGCAAGACAGAAATGAGATGGAGAGGAGAAAATCCCCTTCCCGAGGGATACTACAGCTGAAAGCAGAATTCCAGAGGCAGGAGCTGGTTGGCTGCTGCTCCTGGTTTTGTCATCAAGGGCAGGACAACATCCATGGCCCACGTGCACATCCCTGGCTCAGGGGATCGTGGCTGCGGCTGCAGCACTCATCCCCAGGGTCAGTGCCTGGAAACTGCCGCTGGCAGCAGGGAATGAGGAGGGAAAAACCCATCTTTGTCCAAATGTCCTTGGAATGCAGAGGGAGAGAAGGTGCAGCCCCCTCAGCAGAAGCCCTGCCAGGACAGGCTCTCCCGTCCTGCTCACGGAGCATCCTCTGCTGTCTCCTCCAGGCTGTTCTGTTTTCCAGCATTCCCAGCACGCTGCTGTTTCACTTTGCTCCAATCCGTGTTCTATAGGTGTTCAGGACGCCTCTTCCCATAAACAATGCTGCTTTCCCCATGTCCTGTGCAAACAGGGATGGTGCTCTGCCAGCCCAGCAGATTCCCTCACTCAGGGCCACTTTCTGCTTCTCACAGCAGCCCAAAAATCTATAATTTCTGTGGATTTTTGCCTTTTCCAGGAAACTGAACTGAGCATGTCAGAGAGAACAGCCAGAGCAGCTGCTGTGCTTTTCCTGGTTCTCCCATGAAATGAGATTTAAGAGGATGGTGCCCATCCCTGGCTGCATCCCTCTGGCATACAGAGGAATAATTAATGAAAAATTAGTAATCTGCATTTATGGGCTCCTTTTGCAGACAATACTTGATTAATCTCCACAGTCATCTACCCAAATAAGAGGAGATTAACTGACATCCTAATCTGTTATAAATCAAACAGGCAAGGGAGCCTCACCTCGAGAGACAGACAAACAGCACAGAGCTCACATCAGGGTTTAGCCTACATTATTCTAAATCTAATTTAAGCCGACACCAGCACTCCGAAGTCAAGGATTTTTAGGCTGCATTTCAAGGCAATCTTGAAGGGATGAGTTCCTTTCTTCTCCCACTGCATCTCCCTGCCATTGTCACCGATGGCACCAGTCCTTGTCACACACAAAGAAAATCAGCTTCCCTCGCTGGTTCGGGCACCTGGGGGCAGTGGGGCCAGAGGTTCCTCAGCCTGCAGAGGTTTTTTTTTTTTGGAATGCTAAGACCTGACAGCTCCATTGAGCAGCACCAGGGGCTGGGATAATTGAGAAGCAGCAGTTTGCTCTCTGCAGGAATGCCGAGTCTGTGTTACTGCTTTGGGGGAGCTCGCTGTAATTTGCAAATCAAAAGCAAACAAAGTCAGCCAAGGAAATCTTTTCCGGGGACATTCTGGAGCTCCTCAGGCTATAAAAACGTTGAAGCCTCTAAACATCTCAGACCTGTTTTCCTGCATTCCAGGGCTATAGCCGACCTGTACCCTAAGGCTAAGATGGAATCACTGTCTCACACCGATTCTTCCTGACATTCACAAGCTCTTTAAAAAAATTCCCTCCCCAGATTCGCTTTTGGCAAGTAAAGGAAGCAGATAAGGAAATATAAATGGCACTTTTTCTAAGGATAATGTGTGAAAGATGCAAATGCACAAGCGTGAAAGAGAGACCAGACTCCAAGGTATTCATGACTGTTGATCTTAGCACTATCAACATCTTTTTGTCACAGATGTCATCACAGAGGTGAAGTGAGTAGCAACTGTGACTCAGGATGGCAGCGTGGGCTCCGGCGTGACAGGGAACCGATTTCTCACTCTCTGCCTGTTCCCTGAGCCATCAGCCCCCAACAGCTTGTTCACAGACTGCTGCCTTCAGAGCAGGATTAAATTTTTAGCTGGGAGGTAATTTTGTGGGTGTTTACCAAGTCATGTTGGTGTCTGATGAAATTCAAACCCCTTTAATTGGCATTTCCTTGTGGTGGATGGGCACGAAGGATGAACCGGATGCCTTGAGGCCAATACCAAGAACATCCTAAAGAGGAAAATATCAACCCTTTGTGCAGAGTATTTGGCATCAGCAGCATCATTTCTCAGTTGTGAGTGGTTTGCCTTGTCTGTGTCCTGCCTTCCTGGATGGAAGCAGCTCACACTAAACCCAAACTACTCTTGAGACCTTTCTGGAAAGTCTGGTATAGATCTATATTCTGATTTCTCGTTATCTGGGCAAAGAATTAAAATGTCTCAAGAGAAAAATCTTTGCTGCAGCAAAAATCCTGAGTATCTAAGGCCACAGGAAATGCCATTTTATCCCAGCCTTACCTTCCTTATCATCCTCACAGGAGCCAGCTACATCCTCTGAAGAATAGCACAAGAACCATAAAAGAGAATCATAGCTAAGGGCCAGACAAAGCTATGCCACTCTGAAACACACAAAGCTCTAATTTTTAATGCTTTTGTGTGCCCTTAAAGCACCATGAACGGGCTGCAGGAAGGAGCAGGCATTTGGCAGCTGATCACCTGGCAAGTGTTAAAAGGAACAACTTCTGTACAGCTCAGCAGACGGCCAAGGTAACATCCATCTTTATCCTCTGGGTCTTTCTGCTTTGCTGGATTATAAGATTTGTTTATTCTTTGGACAAAGCGTGCAACAATGTAAATCTTGGCATCCATAACAAAAGGAAAAGTGGAAACCAGGAACACCGGTTGCTCTGGCTTGGTGCTTTTGCACCGGCTTTGCCTTTTCTTACACAAACCAAAATTCTTTCCTTTGCCCTCCTCTTTTTATTACTTCATTTACTGTGAAGAATTATTAATGCTCTGTGTAAAATTATCCTCCGGGTTTGTTTGTTTGTTGTTGGGTTTTTTTGTTTGTTTTTTAATTACAAATACATAAAGCCTGCAGAGCTTTCCCTATCTGTGGAGCTGATCTGCCACGATGGCAAAGCTGCAGGCAGCGGGTTTGGCTCTGCAGCGGAGGAAAAGGAAACCTGTCAATCCACATGAAATGCTGAAACAGCAACTGAAACATTTGCTTTTCCCAGCAGGCACCCAGGGCCTCTTTGAGGATTAAACCTATTGCTAAATTTAGCCCGGTCTCACTGGAGTCAGTATCAGAAGTTATCAGATCAGGACATCTCTGCAGGGAATGACGTCTGTCCAGTCTGTCCCGTCTGTCCCATGGAAGGCTGAGCCCCTGAGCCCCCGGCAGGCTCCTGTCCTGCCCTGGGCTGCAGCAGAGCTGGGAGCTGGGAATATTCTGTGGAGCCAGAGACTCCAGAGACACCGTGGGATTCTTCAGAGGACGTGAAAAACCTGCTCTCATCAGTTCACTTACAGGTCCTGAGCAGAACAACCCTGAGCTGGATGTCACAGGGCAGGAGAATGGTTAAACCACCTGAGACATTGCCATCCATTATTTTCTGAGTTGTTTATTCAGTAAGTAATACTTGCACTGACCTTTTCCATTGGCAGATCATAGCAATGGAAATTCCTTTTTCCAGTGCAATTTACACTCTCATCTGCTCTAAATTAATTTATTTCAATTATTTTGAAATAAACGTTTCAAAAGAGTTAAATCTGTGGGACACACCAGAAACCCTTCAAGATATAAACAGGCTTTGCAGATTCTTGTTTGGGTCAATTGGCTGTGTCATGCTTTCCTCATCACTTCCACCTCTGAGCTGTGGAAACAAATGACTCCATCCCTTTAGGAAACACCCCAGTGCCATTTCCTTTCTGTTTGGAGCTGAGCCTGAAGGAAGGAAGGGTCTGGATAGGTCAGGTGGGGCTGCCCAGAGGGGCTGGAGCAGCCTCATGTCCCCACAGCCATGGTTAAAATGTGCTGCTTTTTCAAAGGCCCCTTTTTGCCTCTTGGGATGAAGGACACCAGGCTGGAAGGACACCAGACTGCCAGTGCTGAGCCATGGAAATTCAAGACAAGTTCCACCTCTCCCACTGGGAAAGGCTTCACTAACTGGAACTTGTGACCCCTCTGTGGCTGTTGTCTTCTCAAAACTAACCCCACTCCTGTTGGGTACTCTGAAGAGCTTAAATTTTAACCTCCTTTGGAATATTTCTTCTCTGTGTTTGGTTAGAAGCTGTGATTTGACTCAGTTCAATTTGATTCAGGGAGCAAAGACTCTGCACTCAGAAAGCAGAGCAGCAGCTACAGGACCACACTAAATATTCACTGCAGAGAAGTTTGATTTTTTTTTTTCCAGTTTTCAATACTGATACTCCACATAAATATGCTGGAACTCTGTATGTGTGTGTTTATTTACCAGTTCTGCCCTCCTCCCTCTTACAGTGACAAAAGGAAAAATAGAGACAACTGGTATAAACACCAAAGGAGACAATTTCCTTATTTGCTTCCCTGAAATCTGAGGCTGTCTGCTCTGAGAACACCACCACAAACACCTTTTACTCTGTTATTTCCATTTATAAAATGTTCAGACACAGCTGTAGGACATAAAGTCTGACCTCCTTCTTCAATCAGAATCATTTTGTCCCCAGGTCCTGGTGACACAGAGCTCCTGTGTGGCTGCCTGGCTCTGGGAAGGGTAAAACAAACACAGACATTTCCTCAGGTGCCACTGGACAATCAGAGTCACTTCACAATTTTTATTTGTTGATGGCTTTTATAAAACAAATTTGCCCTTGGATCAGACATCTCATAAAACATTGATTCAGTCTCGTGCATGCCTGTGACACATCAGGTTCCAGCAGAGCAGCATCTGCAGGACCAGACAGTGGAGCTGTCAGGCAGAATTCCTGCTCTCTGCTGAAGGGGAGGGAAACTCACAAAATTAAGGCACTGTCAAACCCCAAGCCCACAGATCATTTGACCTTTCCTACTGGCTTTCCTCTGCTTGCACACGAGGATGGTTTCTTATCTATAATTAACCGTCAGTTGCAATTTTGAACAGGGACACACACACACAGACCCTCACTTCTCTGAAATCCTGTCTCCATTCCCAGCTGGACTGGAAACAGCAGCAAACCTCACAGCCAGGGATGGAAAATGCCCAGTGCTACATCCCCAGGCTTGCCACTCTCCCTGTGGTGATCCCAGCCCTTGGAAGATGCCATTTATAAGAACAAAATCAGTTATAAGAACAGCTTTGAACTACTCTAAAAGCCATTGTTCACTAAGCTGACAGACCCCTCCTGAGCCATGCAAGGCAGTTCAGATTCTTCATTCTTTGGGCACAAGCTGCATTCACAGTCCAGCAGTTTGGCCTGAGGGGACCTACAGAAGGTAATCAGTATTTTCAGCTAATGTGCTTTTATCAGTCCTTTAAAGTAGTTTTTGATCAGCTGGTGTGAAATGCCCTGCTTCAGCTTTTCCATCTGAATTTAAGAATCTAGGAAAGGTTTCTTCCTGCATCCAGGGAGTGTTCAGGCTGTCCTGGAGCACACCAGGATCACTGCAAGCCCAAAGCAGCACATGGCTGTGGGCTCAGGGCCACAATTAGAAGTTCCAATTGCAACGTTAAAAAAAAAGCCAGATTCAGGTCCATGACTTAGGTGCCTTGGCAATTATAAATAAACAGTAATAAATACTTACACTCACACACACTCTTCTTGTATCCCACAGGATTACAAACAAACCAGAGCCATGCTTCTCCCCTGGTTCTATAGGATCAGGTTTGGGGTGGGACACACTCAGAAACAACGTGCAGCAATGCCACACACAGCCTAGGATAGTGACAGTGCCAACACATGGCACTGGGAGCACTTCACAGCTTCAGAGCTCTTGCAAACACAGACTTGGTTGAGCAAATCACAACGTCCTGACCATCAGAATCAGAGGGAACTGAGGTGCAAAGGCCATGTCCTTATTGCATTTGAAATGTCACATTACTTGGAGATATGGCAGGTGTGGGAGCTGGGAAAAAGCAGACCAGGCTCATACCAGGCCATTTAATTTCCTGAAGTATGAAACCTGATTTCCCCACCATGTCTTAACAGTTTGTTGTTTTGGCAGACACTGAAAAGGTCAGTGAAAAACTCAAAGGAACTTATGAGTTGCAGGAGCACAAACCATTCCCCCCATTCATAAATAAACACAGTGAAAGATTTCACATCAATTGAAAATGATGCATCAGATTTGCTGACAGCTTGGGAACTGGCACCCACTTACCACCCTGGCACAAACCTACAAACCCCTGAAAATCTGATCAGAATAGAGAGGCAGAGACCAAGAAGCAAGCAGCAGCACAGAGAGCAAAAATGAAATTCAGGGACCCGGCTGGCAGTGTCCTGGCTTCCACCTCTCCTCTGGAGTCTGAGAGAGAAGGACTGGAGCATAAAGGAGGTCACAGGTGGCTTTGAGACTCAGCTCTGGAAGAATTTTCTTGGCCTCTCTTCTGCGCCGTTGTTTTTTTATTCAGCTTTTTTCGCCTTCCGTTTCCTGGTGCCTTCGTTCAGCTCCTCTTTGGACTTGGCAGGAGGAGGAGGAGGAGGAGGGTGGGAAACCTCGTGGGAGGCCCCGTGGTGGTCATGGTGGTGGCCTGGGTGCCCACTGGAAACAGAGCCAAAGAGGACGGGGCAGATGAGGTTTTCCAGCGGAGCAAAAGGGGAGGCGTGGGAGTGAGTGGCCGTCATGAAAACCTGCCAGGGAACAGGGAACACTTAGAGATGACACAGAGCGAGGAAATACTGACCAGTGAGCACTCTGCTGAGAAAGTCCCTGCTGCTACATGACTCGAGGCACAAGGAGCTGCTTGTGTGATGGAGAATTCAGCACTGAATTTGCTGAGCAGATCCTACAGCCAGTGAATCCTGTAGCACCTCAGGAAGGTGAATATTCCCAGCTTAGGTTCTGCAACAAAGCTGCTGTAAACTTACCTTGCAGACTATCATGAACATGGAGAAAAAGAAGATGAGGTTGGCTTCAGAGATGGGGAGCCAGTGAGTCTGCTGCAGAGTGAAGAGGACTGTGCCGTACAGACTGGCCTTTGTAGGGCTGGAAGAGAAAGAAAAGAGGTTTTCTGGAAGGTTTGCACCCAGCCCTGCGTGGTTCTTTCATTCCATTCCTCATCTGACTGGGAATTTCCAGGCTGCTGACTTACAAGGACATATGAAGAATTTCGTTTGTTTCAGGCTTCCAGACCCCACGCAGCAGCTGCTCAAAGTTCGACATCAAGGCCACACCAGAACCTGTGAGACAGAGAAACCTGTCAAAGAGCTGCAGCTGCCACAGCAGAGGGCTCAGCATCCTCAAGGGGACAAAGGGTTCTTGACATTCTCCCCAAATTTAAAAGCCAGTCTAAGCCAACAGAGCAGGGCAAGTGCTTCCTTGACTTTCTACCAAGTGGATCCTGATGCAGGGAAAAGGAATTTGCCTCTTGCAGTTACTGATGCTCAAGTGCTTGCTCCAAACAACCTTAAAGGAAAACTGACTGGTAGAACCCCCTGAAAAGACACAGGTGGGGTCAGAGATCACAGGAGAAACAACAAAGAACTCCTGACTCCAGCTCTTCACCCATCCTGCGAGGCTGCACAAACACCTGCGAGGTGGGACCCCGAGCGCCCCAGCCACACCCGCTCCCTGCTGCTCCCCCTGAGCTGCCCCCAGCCTGTCCCAGCCCTCCCTGCAGCCTCTGGAGCATCCCAGGTGTCACCTTTGACCCATCCCGTGGCCATCATGACGAACCACCCGTGGTGGTAGAGGTGGTGGGCGTGGTGCACCCCGGCCACGATCTTGCGCACCCGCACCACCTCCTTCATGGCCACGAAGACGAGCTTCACGGGCAGGAAGCTGACACACTTGTAGAAGAGGTTCATGGGGCAGAAGAACATCAGGTACCTGCAAAAAGATCACAGATGTGTTCTGATTTGGGATATGCACAGAGGGTTATGGCAGGTGGGGGTGAAGGAGAAAAAAAAATCTAAAAAAGAAAATATTCCTAATTTCATAGCTAATTCCAAAGGGAAAGCAGCATGCAACAAAGCCTTTCTATAGCAACAACTCAATGAGCCCTCAGTAATTCAGAGGGCCCTCACTACTAGTAGTCCATCTTGAATAAAACCCAAGATTTTTAATTCAGAATTTTTTAGAAGTTCATGTCTTGTATGGTCCAGAAACATCAGCTTATATAGAACAAGAAGCTACATATATTGAAATTATATTACAGACAGAGGACAGATTTCAAATATATTTTTTTTCCAGAAGACTGCCATATTTTTCAGCCCTGAAAGAAGATCTTCCTCTTTATTTTCTCAAACTAGATGGCTGAGGGATTTACTCAGAGACTTCTGTTTATGAAAATTTCATTCACAATCCCTCCCAACAGTGCTCATTCTGCCATGCAAAAGCACCTACAACCCATACACGCTGGGGAAGTTAAAGGTTAATTTGTGCACATTTCACCAACACAATGAATAAAATGCCCCCAAATCTTCAGGATGTGCCACTCCTCACTCTGTGGGACCCGTGGGTGCTGCTGCTCCTGGGGTTTGGCCCTGGCTCAGCAGTGGCTGCTATGAATAGAAGTGCCCCAGCCCAGATAATCACAGCATTAGGTCAGGGAAACTGGGAATGAGAGCCAGGAGTGCAAGAGCCTCAAAGGCTGCCTCAGCCCATCTCTGCTCCCCAGTTAATCCCAGTGAGAGCAGAGCTGTGTCCCACAGGGAGAACATCTCCCTCCACACGTCCCTCCCCAGTAGAGCACAGCAGGAGGGGTGCAGGGCACTCACCACACTGCTGTGGCCAGGATGATGCTGGAGTTGTGGCTGAAGTAGCCAATGGGGGCCTCTCCCAGCAGCAGATCAGCCAGGATGTAGCTCCCAAAGCAGTGGAGCATAGCACAGAGCCAGGAGGCAAAAGGGCTCTTCCGGGACATCTCCACGGCTCCTGTGAAAAAAAAATTGGGAATCACAGAGTCACCAATGTTGGAAGGGACCCTCAAGGCCATCTAGTCCAGCCTCAGTGAGAAGATGGATCTAGCAATTAAGCAGGAACTTCAACACCCAGTAAGAGAGAGGCTCGAGGTGCGTGTTCTCCCACAAAGCAACTCAAAGAAAAGCACTTGTAAAACAAAGTACAAAAGTGTGAAGCCCAAACGAGTACCAGAGATGGTCAAGAAATGATCACAGCCTGCAGACATCCCCCCCGAAGGTCTCACATGAACAGAGTCATTAGTTTATGAACCAGCTGAGAGATTCTCTTTCATTTGCTGCTACCAGAAAGAACATTTTTGCCCCTTGAAATCAATGTCTTTTTACAGTCTAAAAATAAAATGCATACTAGTACCATTCTCTCCACTGCTTCAACCTAGATGCCCTCTAGAATTCATGAACAATCTGTTCAGCTCTTTCATTCATAAGATAACCTGCAAAAATAGAACAGGAATTCTTAATCTTTATTTGAGAGAAGAGGATTTGAGGGTTTTTCCCTGCTCCTGTAACAGTCTGGAAATACTTTGTGGTCTCCTCCCACAATCTGCTATGGCCTTTTTTTATATTCCTGCAGCAATTTTCATCCACCTTTGCACTTTTTCAGGGAAACCTCCCAACAACATCAATTCTGTGAGGTTGTTTCATCACCTGAAACTGCTCCAGAATCCTTCGGGCAGCATTTCAGCTAGAAAACTCCGTTCAGTGAGCAGACAAAGAGAGAAAATGCTAAAAATGTTATGTCAACATGATTACCTGGTACACCTTAAACAGCAATAAGTGGATTAGCATGAGCCAAAGCTGTGAGGCTCTTCCATGCTGAGGGACATTTGAACCAGCTGAAAACACAGCGGCAGTGAGACAGCTGCAACAGCCGAGACATGAAACTGGTTCTATAGGAACCTGAGGTTTAGCTTGAGGCTTAAATTTAGTAACACTTGTTTTTCCTTGGCTTCACGAAGCCATGCTGTCTCCAAGGAGGAAACAGGACGGTTCTGTCCTGACACTGATCCTCAGCCCAGGAGCTGTGGGATGGGAGCACTGTAGGAATCCAGGCAAAAGTACGCCCCAGCCTCACCCAGTCCCAAGTGGATTCCTGGGCTTGCATATATTTAAAAGCTATTTTTGTGAGGGCTGCCTGTTAATTGTTCGGTTCAGGACTCTATGGTGGAAGGCAGCTGGGAGTAATCAGGCCTGGAAAATCCAGCACTTGTTTACAGGGAGTTTAACGGGAACAGCACCTGGATTGTACGGCTCGGAGGCCACAAAACACCAGGTCTGAAAATCATTCCCGAGCTCGGGGTTGGTTTTCCCTTCAGTCACTGTGCAGTTACAGCGAAACTGCTCAAAACAGAGCATGAGGAGCGCACAAATTGTCAAAACCAGAGGGAAAGTGGCGTTTGGAAAAGACCGAGGCACAGCCAGGCTGTGACAATGCACAAGGTGAAAGCCAAGGCGCAGATCTATCGATCTGTGCAAGATAAGCCCAAAAGAACAAACAAAGCAAGGTCAGTTATGGTTCCTGAGAATAGCTCAGGGCATGGTCCAGAGGGTGGGAAAAACCAAGGTTTTACTTCCAGCCCCTTTTCTATATAAATAGAAGGGAGGTACTGCCACAAAAATATTCAAGCCAAGGGACTGGCCAGAAACGCAACTCTCAGTCCTGGGTGGCAGCCAAGTGACCGAACTTAAATACCTCAATGCGGCCGGAATCCAGCCTCAAATAAAACCCAAGATTATTTCTCAAAACCAGAGTCACGGGTTCGTGGGGATTTTTTCCTGCTCTATACTCAGATACAGGTGTCACACACGGCCTGTGACAGGAGGAGAGGGACGGGCAGGTGGCAGAACCTGCTGGTGCGGGGCAGTGCGGGCTCTGCGCCGGCACTGCGGTACCGGAGCTGCCCCCGAGCCCCCCCGGGCCAAGGGCCGCACTCACCGGGCTCGTACTTGAGGTAGAGGACGGAGATGATGAAATAGGCGGTGTCGAACAGCGGGAACACCGGCAGCGCGGCGAAGGCGGCCGCCAGCTCCCCGAGGGGCAGCGCCTCCGCCAGATCCATCGCGGCCCCGGGTGACGGTTCTCAGTGCCCGGTTCTCGATTCCCTGCCCCGGGGCTGCGGGAGATGCGGCCGGCGCTGCCCGGGCCGGGCCCCTCGCTCCCCGCGCTGTCCGGGCGCGGAGCCGNTCTCTATCCCTGTTCTCTCTCCCCGACCCGCTTCCCCGGCCTTACGTTCCACGTCTCACTTTTCCCGTCCTTTCCTCTTCTCCCCTTCCTCGTCCTCCTTCTCCGACGTCTTTCGCCATCCCCGACTCTTTTTCCTCTCC
>VWYP01030205.1:390092-413036 GCA_013400435.1 Pycnonotus jocosus
GGCTCTGGGCCGGCCCCGGCGCGGCTCGCCTGGACCTTCCGGGGCGCCCACCTGTTCCTCGGGCCCAGCGGCCGCTCCGGCCGCGGCCGAGGGGACCCCGGGCTGCGGGGACGCCAGGAGGGCTCCGGCGGTGGCTGCGGGGCTCTGGAGCTGCTCCAGCACCGAGCAGCCTCGGTCTTCGCTTTTATCCCTTCCTGCAGCGCCGTAATGAGCTTATCTGCTCCTTCTGGGATATGGTGTAAGTACAGAAGTCAGCGTGTATTTTACCTGTAAGTGGCCTTAAGTGGCGGTTATCCAAAGGATCATTTGCTCCTTTTGAGGGTTTTTTGGCTCATCCAAGCAGTTCTCCGCTTAGGTGTTTATTACTGTGAGAGGACTGCAGGGCCCTCAATCTGTCCAATTTTTGAGTTTTGGATCAGCAGTCACCACCGCAGGATGCCAAGGTGGGTCTGTCTTGGCCATCTGCAGTTTGTGGGGGAAGCCTCTGGTGCATCAGGCTGGATGTGTACGTGTTATTCCAGGGGCTGGGGTGTGTGAAATGGTGCTTTGGTTCTATTAAAGTCATACCTGCTCTTGTCTGAACAAGTGCTTTTTTGTGATAGACCTGTATCGAAGTCCTAAAGTAGCTAATAAAGTTTTTGTCATTTGGAACCCCTCCCGGAGCAGCCTGTGTGTGACATGGGGGCTGAAGAAGAATCACCCTGACCTTGTAAATTCTCTTGAACCCCCTGGGCTGGGCATCTATGGGGAGCTGCAGTGTTACACATTGGAGTAACAGTAACAAATCGTGGTGGTAATTGTGGGCTGTTAAATGTCAGCGTTGTCTGAGTTTGCAGTACTTTAACGTGGATCTTGCTGAAATGTCAGTTAGTGCACTTCATGAATCCTGTTTGCTCTGAGCTCTCTTTCTATGGCTGCAGATTTTTCACTCTACATGAGACTGAGTGCCAACCTACTTTAATAAAATTCTAGCAGATCTGTGGTGTCTTTTGACTTCAGAACTGTCAGCTGCGGTGGTTACCCTAATTCTGGTGTTACTTTCTCAGACACCGTGGCTGTGCAGAACTAAGCAGCCAGGAAATCAATTTTGTGATTGGGTTCTTTTCCCTTTCTCCCCACGCTGATGTTACACGATGCTGTTGTGAGAGGACCCAAAATAACCAGGCAGCTCCCTGCAGAGGGAGGCCAGAGCTCCCAACAGGTCAGTAGCCCCTTAAGTTTAGGAGTGATGTATGTTAAATTATAATTCTACATACTTGATACTTATCCAGGGCAATAATTGGTGGCAGAAAAATCAGCCCATTGTTCCGAAGTGCCTGTAGGCAGGGTCTGTGTTCCAGTTTAACCTTTTCTTGAAGGAGAGCAGAGGTGGTGGAGCTGAGGTTCATTGTGCAGGCTGAGAGCTCAGACTCTCAGCTCCAAAGCACATAGAATATGTGGTGTTGTTGATTGTTTGTTACCTGGCACAGAGGGAAGCAAAACTTTGGTTTTGAACACGCTTAAAAAGCAGATTCTGAGTTTAATCACACTTGGGCACCAGCATGAGAGTACAAGAAGCTGCTCTGCTGTTTTCCTGCAGGGAGAGTCAATGCAGCCTTGAGCTGCTGTGCCTGCAGGGACTCGTGGAAAGCTCCAGCCACTTTCTGCTGGCTCTTAGAATCTTCTTCTGACTGAATTTGTTGTGTTCAAACCTACAGCATTCATTGTTGTCACTCACTTCCTCATTTACCAAGAAGGTCAAGCTTTGAGGCCTAGATGTAATTTAAGCTTTTCAGTGTGGTTGTTGTGTGTGTGTTTCTGGAGAGGGTGAAAGCTGCACCAATAGTGTCAGGTGGGCAAAACCAGTCCAGTTCTATGGGGCTGAGGAGGGAGGAGGTGGCTGGTTCTTCATGGTGCTTTACTGTGGGGTCTGTAAATTTAAGCTTCACTTGAATTCCCTAACACATCCCCTAACATGAGCTGCCATTGGGGATATTCATTCCTGAGTGATTAGTTGGATCTTGGTCGACTCACAGGTCATGGCTTAAATGAAAAGAAAATAGGACGTAAGTTTCTCTACCTCTGTTGGGTTGAAATGGTCAAAATAATCATTTCCCCAAGCTTGCAGAACCTGCTGGCCTCAGGAAATCATCTCCTGTGCTGATTGTTCATCTCCAGCTGCTTCATAAAGCCCTGCTGACTCTGGAGCAATATTGAATTTACACATGTTTAGCACTTGAACCTCCTCTAGTAATTGCTGCAGAATATATTTATAACTTAGTTTCCCACACTTAGAGGTTACCTGTGTAAATTCTGAACTATTTCAAAGGAGACCTATAAGAAATAAGCTATTTTTAAAAGAACTTACATCAACCTAGAAGCCACCCGGGATGTCTGGTATTGTGTCTTCATTTATTCAGCCTTTTCTCCTCGAGGAAACATATGGGCAAACCACTTCTGCTCCACGACCTGAGCACTGAGTACCAGCATCACTTTCCTTCCAAGACTTCTGTGAGAACATAGGAGGAGGTGGAGAGCAGGAATTCTGTTCTGTGAGGTCTGACAGGGGCAATGTTCCTTGATTCTGGTGGGAACAAGGCTTTTGCCTGTGGACTCTGTGTGCTGAGAAGCCACCCCTCCCACCCAGCAGAATACCTTTGCCTTGGTGACTCGTGCTCTGTGCTCCTGGGGGAGTTTATTCCCTGATGTCAGGAGCAATGAGAAATGTTGGTTTTTGCTCTGTGGACAAGCCTGTCCTTTCCAACCAGCTGCTAGAATTGTGCTTGCAATTAAATGGTTCCTCATGCTGAATATGTAGCAATCTGTTCCTGTTTTTAAATATTAGATAATAACTTCATTATTTGCCGTTAGTACCCCTCTGTGACACAAACCCAGCTTTGGTTTGAGTAACAGCCTGCATTGTGTGCTCCCTGTGAGCTTGGGCTTGGCTCTAACTCGGGTTGTGGTTCATGCAGTGTCTCAGCTGAACTTGCTGCACAGACCTTCAGGAGTGGTCCATGCTCTGAATTATTAATAATTAATTGGCCTGTGTGTTGGAATATGTTGGGTGCTGCATTGGCATGGGCTGATCTCCCAGCTGGCACAAGTTCCATGGTTAAAGATGCTTCTGTGGCTGATTTCTCTGCTGGTTGTTTTACCAAGGTGCTGGAGACAAAACCCCGTTCACCAGTGGCTTTCCAGTAGTGTCTTAAGAAGATGCAGGGCACTGCTGTAATAATATAAATATAGAAAGCAGGGGAAGCTGGTGGTTCACTTCCTGAGGGTCTCAGTGATTTCTCTGGATGCAGGAAGTGTTACGTGTGGGCGAAAGTAGACTAGGAATGGCTCTTGCTTGAGCTTTATCCTTTTCTGTGAGCCCTAATGAGCTTAGCAGTTTTGAGGGAGGTGCAGAGAACCTGTTGTACCTCTTGCCCTCTTTGTCCCTTCCCTCACTTGCAGCTCATCTTGTTCCCAGCAGTCTCACATTTTGTGTGTGAAGGCAGCAGGTTGTTCCAGGTGTGTGACAAAATGCAGGGGGTTGGGGAGCATTTCCTAATGTGCAAGGTCTAAAGTGTTGTTATCATGTCAGTGTTGAGTTCCAGATAAAGATTTGGGCCTGATATAGAGAGTCTCATTGCATTATGGTTCTTTATAATAACTTTAAATGAGGTCTGTGTTTCTTAGGGCTCTTTATTACAAACACTTGGATTCACTTGAATTCACTGTGTCAGGGTGATGGTACAGTTGGTTTTTGGGCCTTGCTTTGAAGTTTGCTTGTCCACTTCTTTCCAAAAAAGCTTATTTGGCTTGGTGGCAGTGCAGGCTGTCACTTCTTGAGAGGGATTGGGAGGCTGGAGGTTTAAAAACTTTTCATTTGTACAGTGCCCCTTGCAACAGTGAGACCATTCTGAACTTTGAGGATGCTAAGACAAAATCTGAGTGAACAGAAATATCAGAGAGTTTGAATTGAGGGGTCAAAGCAAGAGGAATTCCAAACTGCTTTTCAGTTGTTAATTCCTTGAAACTCCCCAGGTTGCAGTGATGATGGCAGTAGTCATTTGCTCTGAAGCTCTAATTTGAGTGTTTGTTTCAGCAGCAGTGACAATTTAAATAACACCCACTTCTTATTCCTGCTACACACACCCATTTTATGTGTGCAGGATCATGTGGTGAACTGAACCGAGGAACTGATCAGGATTTAAAGAAAAAAAAAGGCAATATATGGATCTTTTTCCAGGTAGTTTTTGATGTAGCTCAATTATTTGATAATACTTCTGATGCATCACAAATAGTTCTGGCATTAGAATTGGATCTTCATAGTGTTCTAATGAGTGTGGAAGCAGAAAAGAACAGCTTCCTGTGAGGGTGGGGAGGCCCTGACAGCTGTGGCTGCCCCTGGATCCCTGGAAGTGTCCCAGGCCAGGTTGGACAGGGCTTGGAGCAACCTGGGATAGTGGCAGGTGTCCCTGCCTGTGGCAGGGGAGTGGAATGGGATGGGCTCTAAGGTCCCTTCCAACCCAGCCCAGTCTGTGATTCCATGAGGAGTGGAATGTTGCTGCTTCCTGGGTGCTTCCCTGCTGCCTTGGGACCTGGCAGGAAGGAGGTGTTGTCACCTGGAGAAGTTAACCACGCCTGTCTGGGTTTTTTGAGGTGACAGTGGCTGCTTTATGGTCCAGTTTCACTTGCAGAGCCTTTTTTGTTGCTGTCGCTTGTGCGTGGTTCACAGATGTCTGGAATTATCCTGTGTTTGTGGGCATGCAGCAGTACAGGGGCTCTGCGTGTGTCCTGGAATAATTGCTGGGAAACGTCTTCACAGCCAGCCAGGAGGATGCTCCTGAGTTGTAACTCATGAGTGAGCTCTGCAACTCGAGAGTAAACCACTACCTTCCACTGAAGGCTGTGTGGACAGTGCTCAAAATGATCAAAAATTGGATTGATTTGGCATAAACCCGTGTGCTTCCACCAGCTGAAGCTGCCAGTGGAGCTGGGAGAGCTGCTGGGATCCCCATCATGTCCCCACCTCCAGCTCTTCTTGTTCCCTCGCTTGTGCTGACCCAGCCAAGGAACTCACCTGGCCAAACCCTACCTGAACAGGGGCTCCTCAGGGACCCCTTTCCATACCCCAGCTCCTCCTGGGCTCGGAGAGGTGGCAGTTCTGGCACAGAGTTGGGGAACTGTGTGACTAGGAGAGGTGACAGTGGGGTGGTGGCAGCTCAGGCTGTCCTAGAGCAGCTTGAGCCCCCTCACATTGTCAGGCTGGGTCATCATAGGGAATCACTGAAGAGCTTTTAAAATCCAGGTGATAAAACTTTGCAGCAAGCACCCCTTGTGCACGTGCTGCACTGGGCCCTTGGTAGGAAATGAGCACTGAATGCTCAGAGGCTGCAGGGAAATAACTCATTAACACATTTTTATTGGTGCAGCCGTGAAACAGCTCCTCAATGGAAGAACCAACTTTTTGTAGGTAGTGTAAATATGGGGAATAACCCCTGGCAGTCACCACGAGGCACAGCTTAGAACAGACAGCTGGTGTGCAGGGTGAGGGTCTTTCCAGGAGAGATGTGCTGGAGCAAACTTCCCAGGCAGCAGAGGACCTGTGGCTGGTGCTGCCCAAGTTCCTCCCATTGGGGATGTTCTGGATCCTGTGTGGGGCCATTTGAGTGCACCTTGGCACACCTTGAAGCCAAGAGAGCAGGGAGCTGAGCAGGTCATCCTGGCAAGGCTGGAGCTGGGATGGGCATGGGATCCAGCTGGATCAGCTCCTGCTGCCAAGGCTCTGCAGCCTGACACCAGCAGGGGCAAGAGGGAAAACACTCCAAAGCTCCCATGTGAGGGAGAAAGACCCAACCCGTGCCTTAGGAAATAGGAAGACTTTCAGCTTAGGCTGTGTTTCAGAACTCTGGGTCTGGGCTGGGAATTCCAATTTGTCTTTTTGGGGAGTTTTGTCCAGTAAGCTGAGGGTGAGCTCAGTTTAGGGCTGATGGGATGTGTGTGGTTGCCTTTCTTTGGGGTTTTGCTGTGGCCACATGACACAACAGCACTGTCATTCTGGCACCTTTGGCTCCTGATCAAAGTAGCCCCACTGCAGCTGAAGCTTTTTCTCCCCAAGAGATCCTTTCCCAGTTTCTTCAAGAAGCTGCAGCAGGTGACAATTAGTGTTTCTTTTTTTTTCAGGAACCACGAAAGTTTCAGGAGAGGGGAATGAGGAATTGATTCTGCCTGCTGCAGAAGTTTTATGTTAGTCAAGGAGCACTGCTTTTAAGGCATAGTTACTCCAGTACATTAGGCCTGGAGTTAAAATTAATGTCACTGTAGTTTTTTACATAAAAACATGTCTGTTTTGGCTGATAACATTTTGCTGCTATCTCTTCTCAGCAGTTATGTGCTTGGTGATAACTCCAAATATACTTCTTTCGGTCCATAGAATGTGGCCCCTCTTTTACACTTGGTCTTTAAAGAAATAATTTAAGGTAAAGGTAAGTAAGTACCTCACATTCAGCTTAATGTAAATGTAGGTTTGTTTATTCAGTGTTGTAACAGCTAAATTACTCTTTCTGTGGGTAATTCATGCTTTTGGTGTTTGGAATAATATTTAAGTGCCAGCAAATTGCTTTAATTTGAGGTGCAATCTGCTAAAACTCGGCAGCGAATTGGTGTTTTCAGGGGCACACAGGGCAGCGGTGCGTGCCTGAGTGTGATTGTTAATATCAAAGTGTACAATTTTCAGCATGTCCAAACAGTCAGTGGTAGCAATTTCTACTGAGGAGTCACTGGAAGTAAAACATAATTAGTTCTGTTTTAGTGAACAGAGTGGTTTCTAACCCAGCAGCTGGGGAGGAGGGATCCTGCATCCAAGGGATTCAGGGACACGCTCAGCTGGGTGTGTTTTCAAACTCGGTGCTGTGGAGACGATTGTGCAGAGGTGGAAGCCTTGTCTCAGGGTGACAGCCAGCGCTTCTGTGGAGCTGCTTTCTCACATAGTTTCCATGCAGGATCAGCTTGCAGAGTATCACTATCAGTTATAGTACAGGTCTGGAGGGTTTGATTTTTTTTTAAAGGAGTGTAGACCTGTGGAAGGTAGAGGAGCATGGTGTTTTTTAGGGTGGTGATGCACAGTCATGAGTTGTCTTTGGTGAACAAACTTCCAGCACATCTACGAATGTCTGTAACTCAAGCCATCACTTTCTGAGCAGGTCAGTACATAACACTCCTTGTGCTCTGTAAATTAACTGCAGCAGGAAAGGACAGGGAATATCTGTCTAGAACCTGTCATCCTGAAAATTCCAGGAAAAAAAAAATCAGTATTGTATTTAATCCTTGGAGAAACTACAGTTGATTCTTGAATAGAATTGGGCACGATGAGGTGGAGGAGAAGATGCAAGAAGTGATGTTTCAGATTTCTTTGTGAAGGTGGGTACCTGCAGCACACTGCTCAGGAGCCTGGCTGCATCCTGGAAAACTCGGTGTCCATTGTCTTGTGAGAAGAGTTTGTCTGTCAAAATAGGAGCTTTTGACTTTGTATTCTCTTTGCTGGACTTTTCAAGACAGGCTGACAAGGAGCTTAAGCCTCACTGGGGCTTTCTGAACTGGAAATGGAGAAGTTTTTTGCCACTAGGCTAGAAATAACCAGGTCAGGTTGGAGCTTCATGAATGTTCTGCCCCATCCTTGAAAGTGTTCAAGGCCGGGTTGGACCAGCCTGGGATAGTGGAAGATGTTCCTGCCCATGGCAGGGGGGTGGAATGAGGTGGGTTTTAAGGTCCTTTCCAACCCAAACCAGTCTGGGGTTCCACAATTCCATGTTCTGTGTTTAAATATAAAAACATGCAGATGAGTGCTGGGTTCCTTGGTCCTGCCATGACCATGCTGGGCAGTTGGCTCTGGAGTGGAGCTGCTTTTACAAACCCTGAGCTGAGAAGGTTCCATGCTCACCTTCCTCCAGGGAAGACTTTTTTTTCCCAGCTAAAGGTAGAGAAGGCATTTTGTTTCCAAGGAGCTGCTAAGGATTGTGCCACTGGCTGGAATGGCCAAACATTCTCCAGGGATTACTGGGGGGCTTTGCTTTCCTGACAGGTGACATTGTCCTGAGGTGACACAGCCTTCAGAGAATAGAGGTGTTTGGAAATGGGTGAGTGGCAGCAGTGTTTAATCTAGAATTTGGAGAGCAGGAATTCTAGGAGATGTGTAAATTGATTTCAATTTTTTTTCCCATATCCATAAAACTTGTTTATGGTATTTGCTGACAAGAATTCACTATTGGTAACAGTTGTTGAAAGGATACAGTGACTTCTCCACAAACTTTCCCAGTTTGTAACACTATTTTTCTCAGGTTTTGTGAACAAACACACCATGCCTAAACTCTCATGAGCAGTCACATGAGCATCTTGCACTTTGGTGTGATGAATTAATACATTCTGCAAAGAATTCAACATTGTATTCACCTCAGCCTCCTCTATCATTTAAGGAATCAGCTGAGAAACTTCCCTAGAAATTTGAGAAAAGTTGGCCTGCTGCATTCAAAGTACACTGATCTGGTGTTAAATGGTTTTACTTTTTAAAAAAAAGAGTGCAAATTCTGTATTGTGGGGACATTAGCAGGGCCTTTCTGAATTGCACTCAGATATAAACTGCTCTGTGTTAACAGCTCTGGGCACATACTTTAAGGGATGGGTAAAATAATATTTAAGGACATCACAAAGCTCTGGACCCCTTCTCACCAAGTCCTTAAATGCTTGTTGCATGATTTTAACTGCTCACCAGTTCTCTGGAGTGGATGAAGATGGAGCAGGGGGTGACAGAATGGTTCTGTCCAAGTGATGCCTTTAGGGCTCCTGTGGTGCCTCACCGTGCTCTTACCTTAACCCAGGGAGGTTCCAACAGTGAGTTCAGGTGAGTTCCTTAAGCAGAAAGCACCAAGATCATGATGAATCAGAAGGGGCACGTTTCAAGGCTGGATTTTCTATATATTCCGTATTATTCTGCCTGAATAATCATCCAACTGCATTTCTGTCTCGTTGAAGTAGGACCAGTTGTCCCTGTGACTTTGCTTGCACAGCAACCTCATTTTACGGCTCTCTAAATTTTGAAGCGGTAATTTTGGACTTCAGTTCATGGCTTATAATAAACAGTGACTACCAAGATTTGTCTGAAGTTTCTGTACAAGGGAAAGAGGAGGAGAAATGATGGTCCCATAGACAAGGAAACTGTATCTTTGTTGGGTGTGCTTAGCACCAGTGCAGGGATTGAGGGGCTGTGGGGGTGACTGTGAGGAGGCTGAAATGGTGACAGGGAGCAGCTGCAGAGCCTGAGTGGAGAGAGAAACTTTGGGCATTTCTTTTGGGATTTTTGGGATCACATGGAGCACTGTGCTGGGGCAGTGAGGTTGGAAGAGTTGAATTTTTAGGTCCTTTACAATACAAGTTGTTTCCTGGAGTTACCTGTACGATCTTTTTGAGAGGATTATTCTGAATTGCTGCTCTGAGTCTAGCTTGGAATAGATGGAAATGGGAGTTTCGATGTGTTTGTGTTCCTTCTGGTTCAGTGTCTGCTCCCCAGGTGTAGGGGCATGGCTGGAAGGGACTTCTCCTTCATGAAACAGCTCCTTCTGGACTTGTCTAATCTGTTCTTAAACCTCCATAGTGGCTCTGGAAAGTATGGAGAGATTATTTGAGTTATTTCTGTATGCAATCAGTGTTTGTCTTGTTGCAAATTAGGCCAGTGAGCATGAAAACAGTTGATTAACATTTTCTTTATTATGACTAATAACGCAGAGGAAGGCTTATTTCAAGCTTCATGTGTCTCTTGCCTATTTTTTCAATACAGTGTGAAATGAAAACTTCAACTTTGTGTTATTAACCATGTTTTCAAAACCTCTTACGTCTGCTGTCCTCTGACCTCTTCTTTGTGTATGTGCTTCTTGGACTGTTGTGCCTTGAGATGAAGATGTCATTCCGGCTGAATTTGATTCCCCTGCCATTCCTTACAGTTTGGGATTGAGTAGAAAACAACACTGAAGGATTTTGCTTGCAGTGTGCTATGGTGGATGCCACCAAGAGTGGCAGTGGCTGCCTGGGGTTGTGCTCCCTGGTTCTTGCCCTGTTCCCTCTGCAGGAATTTTCACCAGCTGAACAGTATTTCATGTAGCCTCTTTGGCTGCTGGGCTCTTAAAAAAACAGGCTAATGATTTTTTTATTTATTTCTTTATTTATCCAGCTTCACAGTCTGGTGGGGTGGGTTTGTTGTGGGGTGTGGAAGAAGAAGTTGAGGCGGTCACATTGCAGTGAATCTTCTCTGTACATCTTCAGCTCAGGGTTGGCACTGTAGCACCATGCTTATGGTGTTATACAAAATGTTTAGTAACTGTTGAAGTTGACAGACAGGTATTTCTCTCTGCAGTAACAAAAATGTCTTCCAGTTATTGGCTAATAAACGTCAATGGAGAAAAGTGTTTCACTGTTGCTGTTTTCTGTTTGCCTTGAAGACCTTTTCCTGAAGCGCAGGGAACTGGGCGTGTGTCTTGTCTTCACAGCCAGTGTTTTACTGCCTCTTGTACCATCCTGCTCCAGTGGATGCTCCTTTTCTTGGGTGGTTTTCCCTGCCTTGGCCCAGCCTGGAGTCAGTTCCTGCTGTGCCAGGGCTCTTGGGTGCCTCTCTGGGAATGGGCCGTGCAGAGAAGAGCTGGAGCGTTCACGACACTCCCAGCTGCTGTGGATTTGTGTCTGGAGGCCCTTTGTGAGTGCCAGGGCAAACTGTGCTTTGTGCTGGCAAGCTGCTCTCATTCTCTTGGCTGCAGTGGTGTCTGCCCAGCTCAGGGATGTGCGTGGGCACTGCCAGGAGGGAGCAGGGGAAATATTTCAGGTCCACCGGTTTCTTTGCACTGCAGAATTTTATTGGAATCTGACCTTACTCTGGTTTGATGATCCTGGCTTTGTAAAGTATATACAGGAAGGTATCTGGATGATGTTACTTTGCCATTAAATAAAGCCTAAGTACAAATAAAATATATGCAGATTGGTTTGACTCTTTAAAGTAGATTTGGGAGTTTTTAATTCCGGAGGTGTGGATAATTCTTCTTGTGCCTGGTCACTCTTTGGATTGTTCTTGGTACTCAAAGAGCATTCCTTCTGCCCCTTGTTTTGCACCACAAATTCTTGATCAGTTTTCAAAGCATTGTCTCCATATGAATTTCTCTGTCACAGAAGATTCTCCCAGTGAATGACTTTCAACCCAAATCCTTGATTCCTTCATGTTTAAAGATCTGTTTCACTAAATACTATTAGAAAACTGGCTTCCACCTTTAAGAATGTCTTTTATGTAGTGGTTAATATTGGACCTTTACTTGGCAAACTGACTTTCAGACATTTTCAATAATGTGAGCAAAGTAGTGCATGGTCATCTTTTTGGTATGTTGTGTCTGTGAATAGTATCTCATGTTCCCTATCTTTAGACAACATCGTGTCACACTGGGGCTAGGGGGAACTGTTAATAGATCAGCTGCCAGGGAACTGAACTAAATACCAGCAGGTTGTAACCTGAATTCTAACTTGGTGTGTTTGGTCTGTACCTTTGAACAAATGACATTACAATTTTCTGTTGGTGGTGTGTATTGTCAGTGTCTGGTATCTGGTAGTTCCTACACAAATGCTAAATAAACTCTGCCCCTCTGTATTTCTGTTGTCACATTTAAATAAAGCCTCCTGTGAATAGCAGCTTTTCTCTCCTCACTTTTTATTCCATATTTTAGATTGTGCAGTGAAGTAGTTTTTGTACAAAAGCAGAGTTGGGGCAAGATGTGACACTGCGGGGGGACCCTGGTCTGGGGCAGGAGCTGGTGTTGGGCTGCAGGTGACACTGAGAGCTCCAAGAGAAGGAACATCAGTGATGCCATCATCCCTGGAGCCAGCACTGCACACCTTGGGAATCAGCTCTGCCTCCCTGGCCTCTCCAGCAATATTGGCCTTGAACCTGGGATTTTCTTGAACATTTTCCTGCTCTCCCTGAGGAGATACACAGCCCTGGAGCAAGGGGAAGACAAAAAAATGTACAAATGCTCCTGTGAACTTCTGTCTGCACCCTATTGCTGGTATTGACTGCCACCAGAAGCCTCCAGCTGGACAATCAACACCTGGATTTGTGTTTTTAGGAAGAAAAAAAGACCTGTTCAGTCTCCCACAGTGTCTCCACTGCTCTGCTTGCTTCTGTCAAACTGCTTTGGTGCTACAGGTGGGACAGTGTTACACAAGTACTTTCTCTGAAACCATTGAAATTTTGAGTATTTATGGCTGTGCTGATGAAGTGGTTTAGTATGATGGCAAATACAATCTCTCCAAAGCAGTGTGTTGTGATACCTGTGTGCTCTGTTCACCATGCCCACGGTGGGGTCAGGCTGTGATTGTTGGAAGCTGTGATTTCAGGAGGATGATGGCGTTACAATTTGGTGTTAGAGGATTGTCAGTGATGGGCGACTCCAGGCCAAGTTTAAATACCCTTTAGAAACTTATGAAGGTACTAATATGACAAGAAGGATGATGTTACTGTATCAAATGATGCCTTTTAGCACTGTTACCTGAACTTTGTGGTTGAAAAGAGCCTTTCTACCAGAAATCTGCAGGAGCAGTTTCACTGCAAGGTTTTTTTGGAATTGTGCATTGAGTTTTTCATGTTACACAGAAAATGCTGCTCCTTCTCCTGTTCCAGGTAACTCAGATCTGGTTTGTTGTCTATCACAGTCTAGTCAGGCATGCAAAGATCTTTAGAGACATCTCTGTGAAATATTAAAAAGAAAATAATTGCTTTTTCTGAGTGTCTGCAATAGAAAGTTTCTGTAACATTTCTTTTCCAGGCTGCAGTGAGAGGGTGCAGGTTGTGCTCTGTGTCCAGGCAGTCCCCAGGAGGACACAAAGGTGTTCTGGGGGTGCTCACCTTGTGTTTGAGGTCTGAGCTGGTGTGTAAATGAAGGAAGAGAAATCAAAGCATCCCATGGAGTGTGTTGGTCCCACAGGAAACACATCCCAGCTCCTGAAAATGGTAGCAGAGCTTGTATGGATGCTGAGCTTGCTGCTGCTTTCAGATTTGGTGGGAAGGCAGCGGTGGAAGTGGAGGTGGGAGGGAACAGCTGTACCTCAACCTTCCCCAAAACCCCTTTAAACTGCTGTGTAACACCCTGAAATCAGTCACTGACTTGGTCCTGGTTTATAAGTGCTGAAATAAGATTAGGATGGCAGTTAAGAAAAGAAAATTAAGCTTCTTGATCTTTTCCTGAGAGTTCAGAAACCCCTGCTTTTGTCTGAGGCTGGAGTAAAAACATTCAGTGCTTAACTTGGAAAAGATCTCAGCAATAGTAAGCTCCAGAGTATGGCTGAATGGCTGGATGACTTAAGGAGCCTTGCATGGAATAAATAAGATTTGTTTTGTGTGGCTGTCATTAGGGTTAGCTGGAAAGGATTATCGTGGATGACTCAAAGCAGATGTTCTCCAGTAAACTTGTGAGTGAATTAGTCTGTGTGCCAGTCCTCTCAACAGGGGAGCAGCAAGGGAGAATTTGCAATGCTGTATCAATTACTTATCAATTATTTTGAGCTGTTTGCTGCAAGCTCCTAAATGAGGGACCTGGAGGTTGTTTTGGGGGGTGCTAAGGGGTTGCAGCATGAGCAGACAAAAGCACATAGAAACTAAAATGGAAATTCAAAGGGAAGGGGCTGAATTCCCCGTCCTGCTCTGCTCCCTGGCACTTCACCTGTCTGTTCTGTTTCTAGTAGGCTTCTTCAGTAGCCCTTTGTGTTAAATTGTCTTTTCTAGCATTGCTCAAAGCAGGGTGGTGTCCTGGCAGGTTCTATAACATTAGTATCATGCTGGTTATGTGACAATGTATGGATTTTATTGGAACACTTGGTTTAAGGTGAAGATACTGGTGTGCAGGATGGGTGTGCTGCTGTTATCCCTGTGAGTGTCTTCTCATGGAACAGGTGATGCTCGAGGTGTTTTGGGAGGTCCTCTTGTTTCCATCACTATGTTTAACTACACCACAAGAAATTTAATAGTCTGTGTTATTTTAAAATATGATTTTTGCTATAAGCTTCTCTTTCTGGCACTTTGGATGAAACATTCTGAGAAAACTACACAAGGGGAGGGGGGAGAAGTTGTTGAATGTGCTTGAACATTTTCTGTGTTTATTTTCAAAGAATCAAGCTTCCCTACAGGTCCCAAAAAAAAAAAAAAAAAAAGGGAAAATGAGAGGAGCTGCTGGCAGTTGTCTGGAGTGTGAGATGTTCGTGCTCTGCTCAGCAGTTGCTCTGTGACAGCACGTCCTCAATTGGTTACAAATGTGTGAGGAATCCAGAATGGGTGGTTTGTGTTCCAGCAGGAGCTGAGGGTGCAAGGCCACTTTCACTGTCCTTAATTGGCACCACGTGTCCCCCAGTGCAGGGAGCGAAGTCACAGCCTGTCAGTCCTGGTGTAGACCTGGGAGGTGCTTTAGCATTTGGGGCATCCTCTGGTGTGTGTTTGGGGGTATTGAACAAAGGCAAAGCTGTGGCTGGAAATTCCCTGCCCAGTTTCACCTTTCTGTAGGTGTGTGTGCACGTGAACGTATCACTTTCCCCATCTTGACCTTCTGATAGGCCAATGACCCTTTGCTTTTTTGCCATCAGTTCTTCATTTAGATAATGAATATTTGGGGATTACCAGTAACTGCAAAAATTATTGTACCAGTTAATGGTGTGTGCAACAGAGCCTTTTTCACCCTGGTAATTCAGAGTCTAAAATATGTGTTGAGAAGGAGAGTATCATGTTTTGCAAGTTTAAAAATACCAGTCTGGAAACTCCCAGAACAGAGCTTTAACTATTCTAAGGGTTCTGGGTCTAAAAACTGAAAAAAACCCAACCCTGGTGTTGTTTAAAACCAACACCAGTTTTGTTTAAACTGTGGTGCTAAACTGTCCTTCCTGGGCACTGAGGACAGGGCAAGGGTTGAAACATGGAAGCAAGTCAGTGCACTGGAGTGAAATAATAAGAACTAAAATATGTCAGAATAGGTGCTCTTGCTGCTCTGAAGGTTAAGCAGAATTTTACCAGGCCTGACCTCATGGTAAAGCTTTAAATATCTGCAGAGTGAAGAAAGAACCAGGACAAATTAATTCATCTTTGGCCTGGACTTGGTTTTACACCCTATAGCAGTTAGAATCATTCAAAGCCTGCATGAACTTTAAACATAAGTTTGATAAAAGCGAATCAAAAAGCAGAAAAGTGTTTTATCATGGGCAGCATTACCCAGGCATCTCCAGCACTTAACAGTCCTGCAGGGGTGGACAAAACATGGTCTGGGCCCAAGGTTTTCTGAAAGGAAGAGACTTCAGCTCTTGGTGCTCCTGTGATATCCTAGTGGAGGGGTAGAACTGATTTGTAAAAGCCAATTCTTACACAAGTCAGTGTTTTTAAGATGAGGGGTCGTGCAGGGGAGTGTGTGGCTGGGAGGGCAGAGCTGCTTGGTGATGTTGATGATGCTCCTGATGAGGTTTCAGGATGATGTGGGATCCCTGCAGAGATTCTTGCCAGAGAGATTTTTCTCACATGCACTTCACATCCAGTTGAGTCATAAATGCAATTAAGCAATAAATGAGACTGTGATTCAAGTTTTCCTTTGCTTATCTTTTAAATCTATCTCCAAAGGTGAATTAGAAATTCCAGGTTTCAGCGTTCTTAACATCAGGTAATGGAAACAGAGATCTCTGTGTGGGATCATAAACTCATTTGGGTTGGAAAAGCTCTCCAAGATTAATGAGTCCAATGCAGCACTGCCATGTTCAGCCCTAAACCGAGCCCCTAAAACGTGTAGTGTGTGGTTTCTCATGGAACCCATTAAAATCCCACCTGTGCTGAGGATGTGCAGGGTGTCCAGCTGTGCTGGGGGTGCAGTGCAGCCCCTCAGAGAACCTGATCCTCCCGGTTTGAATGGATGGGGATTTGTGCAGCTCCTCCTCCCCAAGTACAGCCCCAGCACGGGGTGGTGGAGGAGCTGATGGTCTGGGGACACCTGCTGGGCACAGCCCCAGCCCGAGGAGGGACCTGCAGGCTGAGATTGCTGTGTGCAGGGCAGGAGGTGATAGTGGGAATGAAACTGCGGAGCAGTGACCTGGGTAAATCTGCAGTGGGGCCTGAAAGATTAAACTCCACATTTCTGATTGCTGCTCCTGCTCCACTTGGCACTTGTTTCCTGTTAGGCTGTGCACAATTAATTGATGCTTTGTAGAGGGGTCTCAGAACTTTGTTACTCAGTCACAGCTGTTTTATTGCCACTGTTTCCTTGAGTTTTACATAAGAGTGTGTTTGTTACAGCTCCTGCAGTTTCCAACTAGGTCAGTAAAAGTGTCCTTGTCCCTATTCCTTGAACAATCAGCTCCCTAAAGCCAGACAGTCTGATAGCAGTTTGTGATTAATGCTTCCAGCAATTATAAAGTGGAAGCTCTTAAATTACATTTGTTAACTAAGACCAGTACATGAAACATGAAGTGACTTTGTCTTCCTTGTTGCAGATCCGTAACATGGTGGCAGTGCTGGAAGTGATCTCCAGCCTGGAGAAATATCCCATTACCAAAGAGGCACTTGAGGTATGTCACCCTCTGAACGTGATTTTTTTTTATGTGTATAAAAGGACTTTTTCCTGCCTTTCTAATTTCCATTGGAGCTTTTCTGGAAACAATAGATGGATTGCAAAGGATTCACAATTAAGATATTATTTTGTCCCTCTCGTGCTGCTTCGGACATCTCTCTGAACACAGGGATCCTTTCTGGGCCCAGATCAGTATTCTGGGCAGCACAGTTCCTGTTTGTGCAGGGCACTACATTAATCATCACTCATCACTGATGAATTCTGTTGCACCCAGCAATGTCACCCTGCAGTTCTGGTCACCTTTGTAGACGTTTGGTGACCAAGCACCTAAAATCTGAAATAGGAATAGAGTTGCTCTGGGTCTGTAAAATTAATCTGAAATTCAGTTAAGCAGGTTTCAAGGTCTGATATTGTGGTGAGGTCATTGTGGTGAGCTGAACTCTCACTGGTCACTTGTAGGAACAGTCCTAAGAAGTTCTATGGATGAATTATATATTTCTTTTTCACTCTTTGTATTGAAATTAGCGGTGTTCTTGCTTTTAACTGTTGCTTAATTACAACTCCACCTGTATTTCAACATATCTATCACAACAGGTTGCATATTTCTCTCACAGTCTGGTCTGTGTTCTCCTTTGAAGTGCTTTGCTTAAGAAATCTGACTTGTGGAACAGTTCTTTGTTTGCAAATCTGCTTTGGGAACAATCAAACACTTCCTTCCGCTCATGAAACCACCTTGGGACACCCTGGGAATGTTGTTTAAATGACTTTTTCATACGTTTCCACGAGGCTGGGGAGTGAAGGGAGAGGAGAGAGGTGGAGGAAAAAGGTAGGACACAACTCACACTTGGTAGTCAGGTTTGTCAAATGGAGATTTTTATTGTTAACGAGTTACTGTAACAGGCAAAGATCCTGGAATTCTTTTCTCTTGGCTCTCTCTGCAGATCTTTTATTTCCCTTGTGATAAACACACACCTTTAGGTGCTGCATTTCCCCTCGAATCTGAACCTGCACCCTGATTCTTACGGTTCTTTGTCATTAAAGAATTCCTTTCTGATGTTTTTCCCAGCCCTCCTGTTTTTACCAGGGAATAAAGACAGCATGACTTGAAACCTACAGTGGGTTTCATGTTGCATGGCAGAGCACTGGACTAATCCTTTCCAAAAAGATTAATTCAACACTTAAATCTTTAGTGTTTTTAACCAGGTGTTTCTCAGGGGTGAGCATTACAAAGGAGAAACATTCCTTGAGGATGTTGCTTGGAATGATCCTGTTTGTAAAACACCTTATCTGTCTTTGTAGGAAACCAGACTCGGGAGGCTTATCAATGAGGTGAGGAAGAAGACATCCAATGAGGAACTTGCCAAACGTGCCAAGAAATTGTTGAGGAATTGGCAGAAGTTGATAGAACCCGTGACCCAGAACGAGCCAGTGCCAAGGGGGCTGCCCAACCCGCCGGGATCAGCGAATGGAGGGGCTCACAACTGCAAACCAGACTCACAACTTCCTGCTGTGGCCGGCGCCAAGCCCATCAGCGAACTGAAAAGCAGGAATGATATCCAGAAACTCAATTCTCCCAAAACAGAGAAACTGGGAAATAGGAAAAGGAAAGGTGAGCACAGGGATGGGCATCAGGGCCCTCCTCCCCCAAAGGTCTCCAAAGCTAGTCATGAAGTATTACAAAACTCTTCACCGCCTCCAACCAATGGAATTGGAGGTAGTCCTGAAAATTTCCCTAGTCCTGTAGACATAAACCTACATGCAGGGCCCGAAAGCAGCAGGACAGATCTCAGTGAAAATGATAAACACAATAAGATCCCAGTAAACGCTGTAAAACCTCACACCAGTTCTCCAGGACTTGTAAAACCTTCAAGCACTTCCTCGTTACTAAAGACTGCAGTGCTTCAGCAGCATGATAAATCAGAAGAAGCCACGGGCCCCCACCAGCCCAAGAGCCCACGCTGCTCCTCCTTTAGCCCCAGGAACGTTAGGCATGATACTTTTGCTCGGCAGCACACCACGTACTCACCAAAGGATTCAATGCCCAGTCCATCTCAGAGGTCTCAGTTCGCAGACGCTGCACAGGTGCCATCGCCACCGCCATCCCTGATGCAACCATCCACACCTCCCATGCCAGCCAAGAGACTGGAGTTCCCTCCTCAGGCAGCCCCCGAGGCAGCACAGCACTGGCAGGAGCAGCAGGGAGCCCCCGAGGGCCAGCACAGGCACACAGCAGGGACACTTCAGCAGCACACGGCTCCCGGCTGCAAAGGCCACCCCGGGGAATCACACACGGGCTTCCCGCAGGACACCTCCAGGATGGACAGTGACGATGCTGCTTCAGGGTCTGATAGCAAAAAGAAGAAAAGGTACCGACCCAGAGACTATACAGTCAACTTGGATGGGCACGTGACAGAAGGGGGTGTGAAACCTGTGAGGTTAAAAGAGAGAAAACTCACTTTTGATCCCATGACAGGACAGATAAAACCTTTAACACCGAAAGATCCTTTGCAGGTAGAAATCCCTGCACTTACTGAACAGCACAGGACAGAAACGGAAAAGCAGGAGCAAAAACCCAACCTGCAAAGCCCCTTTGAACAAACGAACTGGAAAGAGTTGTCCAGAAATGAAATCATTCAGTCATATTTAAACAGACAGAGTAGCTTGCTGTCCTCATCAGGAGTACAGACTCCAGGAGCTCACTACTTCATGTCTGAGTATTTAAAGCAGGAGGAAAGCACTAGAAAAGAGGCTAGAAAGACTCACGTTCTAGCTCCCAACAGCAAACCTACAGACTTGCCTGGGGTCACCAGAGAGGTCACGGGCGATGACCTCGACAGAATACGTGACCACAACTGGCCAGGCGTGAACGGTTGTTATGACACACAGGGTAACTGGTATGATTGGACACAGTGCATATCCTTAGATCCACATGGGGATGATGGGAGATTGAACATCCTGCCTTACGTCTGCCTAGACTGAGAGCAGTTCTGCTAACCACGCTTTTTACACCTGCAGTTAGCAGAACTGGCAGACACGATGCCACTTCCAGCTGGAGAGAGCCTCCTGTCCTGGACAAACAGGCCCCACGAGCAGAGGGGGGGGAGGGAGCTGGGCCTTTCCAGCTCGTTCCTTTAAATTCTCCTTTTGTGAAATGCTGCTACCAGTTTACTAACAATTGCAAAGGAAGGCATACGAAGGTTGATCAGTTGAGTTCAAAACTCTATAGCGAGCCAGCTATAAAAAGTGTTAGTCCCCAAGAAGTGAAGAGGATTTCCAGCACTTTCTGAATGCCGGAATCTTACTACAGGCAGGTACAGAGAAAAATTGTGGAAGTTACCTTAACAAAATATGCATCTATTTATTTGACTTGATTTGGGTTTTTATTTGGCAGTGAGATATTCGAGAGACAATGTGCAAAAACTGTAGTTTTATTTCTATCACATCTCTGAACATGATTGCGTTATTTAAGAGTCATGTGGTACGGAGATTGGGTTTTAAACAGCAGGTGTTGCACTGCAGGCTGGGCCACCAGCTTCAGCTCAACATTCCATAGGCATCCACATATTTTAGTCTGGTTTCAGTTTAAATCCAGTCTCTGAGAAATGCTGCAAAAACTAGATGTTTAACGATATTTTTTGATCCCACCACCACCAGCCAAATATTTTTCCTCCTTTTCCCTTCCTGCAAACTTATAGGTAAAAAACAAAAAGACAAAAAAAACAAAAAGACAAAAAGAAAAAACCACAAAAAGAAAAATCACCTTTTCTAGAATCTAAATGTAATGAGGGTGCTACAAGTTTGTAACTGTACTGTGAGAGGGAAAAAGGAAGCCTGTTTGTATGCTGGAAATATACTTGTTACCATTCCTTTAGATATTGTTTGCCTTATGGATATCCATCATAAACGCAATTTGCAAAAACAAAGAGCCTTAGTGAATGTACAGTAACTAGACTTCTGTGTTCCTGGGATGCAGAAGGGAGCAACTTTGCTATTTGGTCCTTTAAGTGGACACGTTGTGATATAAATGTGGAAATAAAAAAAATTTGCACAAACCAGTTTGTGAATTATTTATATACACTCCACTCGTTTTTTTCCCCCCCACCCCAAGTTTGCTCAGTTCAGCCCAGCTAAGGGAGCCCTGGCACTGGGAACCCGTCGGAGCAGGGAGGTGGAGCCGAATCCCTCGGACACTGCCGGTAGGGATAACGGGATTGTCTTCCAAGAACCTTGGTGTGCTGCTCAGTCACACAGGGTGCATCTGTTTTTAACTCTGGAGACTGAGAACCCAACTGCTGATAATGTACCTCAAAGTCTAAAGAGATCAGACTTCACCTTTTCGTCTCGGTAACTTTGTAATGTTTTATTCCTAATTGTTACAGCGCTTTCTGAAGCAGCCTGGGGTGTAGAAAGCGAAGGATTTCTATGAACTGTAATTGCTTTAATATTTGGGACTATGTTGTTTGATGCAGTCCCCAGTGTTGGGTTTCTGTTCAGGGGGTCAGGGGAGGGGACACTATACCAAAAATATTCCTGGGTTTAGTGATGTTAACTCAGTTAACCCATCTGTGCTGGAGCTGAGCCTTGGCAGGAGCTGTCCTGCCTTTGAGGGTAGAGTCAAGCTCTGCCCTGGTTTCCAAAGGAGGATGCTCCTGGCAGGGCCTGCATTGTGTTGGTTCTTCCCTGGAATACAACTGATGAATTTTGCTTCATTTTTAAATCATTCTTGTTCTTCATTTATGATATGACTGTTACTGAAATGTGTGGATATCTCAGAAATAACGATGTCTGTGTGCTTCCATTTCTGAAATCTGAGGTCTGAGAGTGAAACCAGAAGTGGTTACCAAAAAATGTGTCCAAGTATATTTTCAGTTCACTTCCATTTTGTCCTTCTGCAGTTGCTAAGGTTGAGCAGTGTGGTTTAGAGCTGGGAAAAGCTCCTGTCTTGCAGTTCAGATTTGATGGTGGAGGGCTAAGCTGCTGGTCATTTTGGAAAAGTTTTGTTTTTGTAAAAAAGTACTGTGCATCCTATCTCCCCCTGCCCTTTCTCCCTCCTTCCCTGAATGGTCCCATTTAGGAACAGGGTCTGTACTCTTTGGAGGCCTTTGAATATTTCCAAAATTCAGGAAATGACAAAGTATTACTTGATAAATTCCACCTTTTTCTCCACTGCTTCCATTTCTGATGCAATTGATGGCCCTTGACTGCACTGGGTGAGGTGATGCCCGAAGCTCATCACAGCTTTCAGATCACACCCAAACTGCCTGTGCTGATGCTCCTCTGTTTGAGGAAGCATCAGGAATCAGACCCAGCCCTTTCCCTGGTGGTACAAAAACTGATTGAGGAATTCCCTCCCAATGCAAGCTTTAAATCTTGTTCCTTGCTGAGTTCGTTGCTGCTGTAAGGGGTCGACTCACTTGTGTGTCCTCCAGGGTGAGATGAGGCTTGACAATCTTTATTTCAGCATGCCAGTATAAACAGTTCTGTGAGCTCCAACAAATGTGAATAAGTTTACAAGGTGATATTTTTTTGTCAATTTTGTAAACAAGTTCAAATGAAGTTTACTATGTGCGTACCTGCTGTGTACTCTCATTTGTGCATGACTCAGTTTCTCTGCTACTGCTTTCTCCTACCTCTCTCGCAAAATTTTTTCCTTCTAATCCTAAAACCTGAAGTTAAAACACTGCCATGTCTTCCTTGTCAACGGATGACGTGAAATGGCTCATCAGCAAATCTTTGGGGAGTCACCATTACCTAAAGTGCGTGTTTTTATGGGCAAATCAATGCTGTAGAAAGGTCTCTTGACAGGGTGCATGGATGAACCGGGCTCTACAACCCCTCCTTGCCTGCCAGGTACTCACCCATCCTTTACCCCGGCCGGCGCTACGTGTTCCTCGCGTTAGTTTTAAAGGTCGGGAGCGATCGTCTCGGTGCCTCAGAGCCCGTGACCTTCGCTCCGTCCCTGCCCTGCCGCTGCCCTGCGCTCCCGGTGTCCAAGGGCCAGTGCTGCCGAGCCCTGGGGGCGGCTCTGCTGCCCTGAACGCCGTCCCGGGTCCCGGGAAACCTTCAGGCTCCGTTGCACTGGGTTAGGAGCCGTGCGGGGCTGGCACCGAAGGGTGCGGGGACACGGCCCAGAGCTGGCACCGAAGGGTGCGGGGGTGCAGGGACATGGCCCGGGGCTGGCACCGAAGGGTGCGGGGCCCTACGGGGCTGGCACCGAGGGCTGCGGGGACACGGCCCGGAGCCGTGCGGGGCTGGCACCCAGGGGTGCAGGGTGCGGAGCCGGGCCGGGCCCGGGCAGGGAGGAGGAAGTGACGCTCCGAGCCCGCCGGGGCGCCGCGCCCGCCCCGCCCCAGGAAGCGAC
>VWYP01030205.1:413051-434474 GCA_013400435.1 Pycnonotus jocosus
GAGCGCCGGCGGGAACGTGGTCAACAAGCTGCTGCTCGGCGGCTTCCCGCGGCCCGTCACCGTCTCGCTGTTCCACATCCTGGGGCTGTGCGGGCTCCTGCCGCCGCTGCTCCGCGCCTGGCGCGTCCCGCCCGCCGGCCCCGCGCAGCTGCCGCCCCGCGCTTACCCCCGCTACATCCTCCCGCTCGCCTTCGGCAAGTACTTCGCCTCCGTGTCCGCGCACGTCTCGCTCTGGCGGGTGCCCGTGTCCTACGCGCACACAGGTGAGCGCTGCGGGGCTCCCGGGGGGATGTCCTGGGGGCCAGCTTGGGTTTGTGCTCAGTGGGATGACCTGAAGCCCAGTGTGCGCTGGTATGGGCGCCTGGTGCAGTGTCCCAGTACCCACCGTGTGTCCTGTGGGTACCCAGTGCGATGTCCCAGTACCCATCATGTGCTCATACGGGGATCCAGTGAAGTATCCCAGTACCCACTCTGTGCTCATACAGGTGCCCGGTGCAGTGTCCCAGTACCCACCGTGTGCTCATACAGGAGTCCAGTGAGGTGTCCCAGTACCCACTCTGTGCTCATACAGATACCCAGTGCAGTGTCTCAGTACCCACCATGTGCTCATACAGGTGCCCAGAGCAGTGTCCCCATCCCCAGGGTGTGCTGGCACCAGCTGCAGTGCCCTGGTGTGTGCCCTGTGGGTGTCCCAGAGCACCAAGGTCCAATCTGTGCAAGGGTCCTGGATGGTGACAGGGAGGGAGGACCCATCCTGGACTGAGCCCCTGCTCCATCCCTCTGCTCGTGGAGTTGTCCCAAGCTTCAGGTTCCCACCGAGGTTTTCTTCCCATCCCCAGTGAAAGCCACGATGCCGATCTGGGTGGTTCTGCTCTCACGGATCATCATGAAGGAAAAGCAGACGACGAAGGTGCGGACAGGTTTGCTGAGGTTTCTTTTCTTGGCGGTGCTTGGGGTTGGTGCTCTGTGCTGGCTGGGGGCAGCAGAGCTCAGGCTTTGAGTGGATTTTGTGACTGGAATTAGATGATGCAGATTTTAAAAATCCCTTTTCCTTATACTGTGAGTGTAAAACACATCTAAACAATGGCCAGAGTGATGCTGTTTGATGCACCGGAGCTGTCAGTGTCTACTGCAGTGACATAAATTTCCTTGAACTCCAATAGTGAAATGGTTGATCCCTCAATCAGCAGGATGTGTAAACTCGGTTGAAGACTCTTAGCAGATGCAATTTACCCCTGTGTCCCTGCTCCAGGTGTACCTGTCTCTGATCCCCATCATCACTGGTGTCCTGCTGGCCACGGTCACAGAGCTGTCCTTTGACATGTGGGGACTCATCAGTGCACTTGCTGCTACTCTCTGCTTTTCACTTCAGAACATCTTCTCAAAGAAGGTACCAGCTCTGTTCACAGCACTGCTCGCTGCTGTCACCCTTCAGCAGGACAGGGAGTGATTTCCATTACAGAAATGTATTTTTTTTAGTTGGCTTTGCAGTCAGACAAGCCCAGAGGGATGGTTGTTATTTTGCGTGTGTGTTCCCTGCAGCTCTTCCTACCTGTTGAAGCTGTTACACTGAGCTTATCCTGAGCCCTTTCTTTATTCCTCAACATGGACTTTTTATTTTTTTCTGATGGCAGATCAATAGTGCTTAAATTCAACAGTTCATTGAAAGCTTTTAATGTATCTTGTTCTATCAAATAATTTCTCTGTGCTGAACAAGTCACTGTCAACACTGGGCACTCCTTGAAACCACAGAAACAAAATTAAAGTGTGTGGTTTGGCTCTGTTTAGTTACAAAATGGTTTCTATTTTGTACAGCTTTTAATATTTTAATACTAATAGTGTTGTTGATACTAAGAGCCACCACTCCAAAAACCGTTGTTTTTCGAAGAGCCATCAGATTTTCTCAGTATAAGAGTATTTACTTAATTTCCTAGCTTACCTGTCCCCTGGAGCAGTTTCTGTTTGCTGACTGCTGTTCAATCATGGCTCTTGTCAGGTGTTGAGGGATTCCCGAATTCATCACCTGCGGTTGCTGAACATCCTCGGGTGCCACGCTGTGTTCTTCATGATCCCCACGTGGGTTCTGGTGGATCTTTCTTCCTTCTTGGTGGAGAATGACTTGGTAAGGGCTGTATTTGGAGAAGTGTTTGCTATTGTGAAAGAAAAGAGCAAAAAAACCCAAATAACAAACGAACTCCATCACCCAACCAGAAAAGCACCCTGAAGTGTTTCAGTGTAGTTCTTGTCAGTTGGGAAACACCTGCAAATTGTTTCACAGCAGTTAACAAAGTGTTTATCATGAGAATTCCTGTCAGGGTCAGGAGAGGCAGTTTATGGGACAGCAGAAATTTCAGGAGCTGGGAGCTGGAGACAGGAGCAAACACTCCCAGAGTGTGTGGGGAACTCCTCCTCTGCTTTCTCTGAGCCGGGAGTTGCATAAAACAAAGTGCTTGGGGCCCTCTTTAGAGCTCAGTGCAGACATTCCTCCCTCCAGTGGGGCAGGTAAGGAGTGCCTCAGGCTGTGTTTGTCTTGTTACCTGAAACCCGAGATAATTTTTTTTTTTCCCTCCTGCTGTTTGCTTTGCCGCAGAGCACCATGTCCCATTGGTCCTGGACTTTGATGCTGCTTATAATCAGTGGATTCTGTAATTTTGCCCAGAACGTCATTGCCTTCAGCATCCTTAACCTGATCAGCCCCCTCAGCTACTCGGTGGCCAACGCCACCAAGAGGATCATGGTGATCACCGTGTCCCTGATCATGCTGCGCAACCCCGTCACCAGCACCAACGTCCTGGGCATGATGACAGCCATCCTCGGGGTCTTCCTCTACAACAAGGTAAGGCAGGGCTTTGTTTTTTTCATCCAGATGAAGCAGTCCAGCAGCTTTGAATTCCTTTTTGTACCAGTTAAGAGCTACTTGAGTGAAAATAGCGCAGAGGGCACAAGGCTCCGCTGCAGTGGAGGGATGAGCATAGCCCAGGTCAGGCTTGGGCCTCTCCCAAAATGAAACTTTGATCTGAAGCTTTTCTTGAAAAGGGAATATAAGGAAGTGACTCAAAATCTCTCGAGTAGAAGATCAGCTTGTTTGTTTGGCATGTGAGAGGAGTGAGGTTTTTATGGTATTTTAAGACTGTAACAAAAAAATTGATGTGGCTGTAGAACTCTCTGCTTTTCTCTGGTTATGTGAATATGTCTAAGTAGTATCTCAGGTGATATCTAAGAAAATTTAGCTTCACTGAAGGGTTGTCAGGCTTTGGCAGGGGCTGCCCAGGTAGGTTTGGCACGTGGATGTGGCACTCAGTGCTCTGGGCTGGGGACAAGCTGGGGGTAGGGCACAGGTTGGACTCGATGATCTCAGATTTTCCCAGCCTAAACAATTCTGTGAAAAACTTCCTTTCTTCCTTCCCCAGACAAAATATGATGCAAACCAGGAGGCAAAGAAGCAGCAGCTGCTCCCAGTCACCACTGGAGACCTGGTGAACCTGGAAAGGCACCGAAATCCTCCTGAAAAGTCCCAGAATGGACTCACAGCCTTTGCCCAGCACGGAGACTTTCAGTACGGCCGCAGCAACGTCCTCACAGACCACTTCCAGTACAGCAGGCAGAACTATCCAACATCCTACAACCTGAATCGTTTTGATATTTAGGATCCTGGCAGACAGGTACAGACTGTGATATCAGAGTGTCCCCAGCATTATCAGAACACTTTTAGTACATCCATGAATGTCACGAAGCCATTGAACTGTGCAGGGTTTGGCAGCAGGGCAGGTGCTTGTGGTGGGGAGCGGTGCAGGACCTGCAGCTGCTGCTGGGCAGAGCTTTAAAAACCTGGAACAGCCAGACCTGACACTGGAACCAAACCCACAGAGCAGATTCTGGTGAGGTGCAGGTGGCACTGGAGTGGAACATCTGTCACTGCTCCTTTCAGAGTCTGCCAGCTCGTTGTTCTCTTGGCAGCTGAATTCTGGCCAGTATCTTGTTTCCATGCTGGTAATGTCACCTTTAACTTCTTCTCTAATAACGGTTCAATGCTACTTTTAATGAAGCTTTCAGAAAGAAGTGAAAGCAAGGGGTACTTGTGCTTATCAGGATTTGTCTGAGGAGGATTCACTGAGGTCAGCTGCAGGCAGGTAAACTCGAGTTCATCCCCAGCATCTGTGGAACTTCTTGTGGATATTCACAACTCTTGTGCCTCTGCCTTCAGTCCTGGATGACAAACCAGAAGTGTTTCTGGAGGAGCAGGCAGTGGAAGGATTGATCTCTCCCAGAACTGCTTCGGGCACAGAAAAACACAGTTCTCCAAATCATTGGTCATGGCAGAGAACAACCAAGCCCAACTTAAAATCATCATTGTTTTCTGAATCATGTAGTCCTGTAACTCCAGACATTGCTCTCCCTTGGCCATGCAGGAAACTCCTTCACAAATAAAAGTGTTTGGAATAATATGATTTTATTTTTTTACTTCCTTCACACCTGTTCTTTCAAAACTGTTCTGTTGCTTTAGAAATGGAAAGGTGAAAGATGTTTTGTTCTCAGTTTTATGCCTAAGTTATGCTCTCTTATATGATTCATATATTTTGAATGCATTGATTTGAACAATCATCATTATTAATTGTTTCTTAAATCTTTTTAGCCCCTAATTGTTTGGGTTTTTAAAATTTCTTAATTACTGCTGTTGGAGTAGCTGTGTGGATTTAGCCTGACTTCCACTTCCTGCTGGAAGAAGTTAAATTTTGTATCCTGTGCTGTTCCTGCAACTCCCCTGGCTCAAATAGGAAATGAAAGCAAAATGGTTTGAATCAGCAGTAAATAGATAAGAGCTGATTCAGTGTAAATTCTAGACAAGGCTGATTGTGTGTGTCAGGTACTGCATTTGTGCATGGAAGGGATGAAACTTGGCTTTCATTCCTTTGGGTGCAATTCCTTGGAATGAAGTGAAACCCAGCTTGGAACTTGGGTTTCACCGAATCAGATTTTTCTGTCGTTGCTTTAGCAGAAGATTTTAGGGGCCTTCTTTCCTTCCCAGACTGTTGTACAGTGAGACTTTGACAGCATAACTTTTATGCTTTTAACCAGAGAGGTACCAGACACCAGTGACAACATTCAGGGAGTGGCACAGAACACTCCTCTTATTTATTGCTTTACAAATGACCATTTCCATGCTGTGAGATGATGATTTGGCTCCTTTCTGGATAATAAAGAATTTATTTTTTAAGTGCAAAATCAAGCTGATCTTATTCTTTTGGCTGCTGGGGTGGTAGTTACATGAACAGCCTTCCACCAGGGAGTCCAAAAGAGGAAATGGTCCTTGTGAAACTTCAGAGATGGGTTAAAAATGCTGCTGCTGTGTGTGAGCAGAACTTCTTGCCTTGACTGGAGTTCAGTCAGTTCATGCTAGCTGAGAACTTGGGCTTTTGGTAGAAAATCTAAATAAATCTGTCCCTAACCCAGGTGAACAAGGTCAAGAGGAAATCTTTCCTTCAGATGAAATTTCTTCTGCCTGTTCCAGTATTAATGTATGTATAATTATTTCTTTTTAACACAGGCAAAGTGCCAAATGTGTATTTTTAGGGCTCACTTCCCAGCATTTCAATGCTTTTACCTACAAGTAACAAGGATTTGGTGGGCTCTGGATTTGAATTAGGTGCTGACTTTGCAAGAGACTGATTTTGAGGATGAGAGGTTCAGGCTGAGATTTTCAAGAGGGGCTGAAGTTCTCCAGCTGCCTTCAAAGGGAGCTGGCTGTGACCTGATAAATTCCTGCAAATGCTGAATTGTGGGCTTTGTGCCTCCGTTTCCCTTTTGAGAAATGGAGAAGATTCTTCTCTACATCACAGGAGGTAAAATACCAGAAAAAAAGTGGCAGTGCAAGCCCCAGAGATGTCCAGGCATACTCTGAGTTCATCTGTCCATCCTCTGCTGTGTCTGCTGCTGTGCCATGTTCCTACAACCTCAGCTGCTCTTTGGAGGAAATAAAAACCAGATTAGAGGCTTTATTAAAATGTTCAGATTTGTTTCCCTTTAAAGAACATAACCAAACCTTTCCTGGCAAGTGTTTTCAGGGTGAGCTTGCCCTGCACACTCAGCATGGCAGGTTTGAAGCTCAGCTTTTTCTGCAGTTCTGGCAGCAGGTGAGAGTTTCCTGTTCAGAACTGTCCCAAATTCCAGTCTGGGCCCATGGCTTCACTCTGGTGTCTGAACCAAAACTCCTGTGCTTGCAGAGGCTGGCCCAAGATGAGGATATCCTGTGAGGATAATGGGTTCATTTAGGGCCCAGGGGGTGAATCTCTGCAGCCCAGGTCTGTGGGCTGGGTGTGGCACAAGGTGCAATGAGAACAGTCAGGTGAGGTTACACAGGGTGGTTTTGCTGGATCCCAAATCCCAGTCCTTAAGCAATATTGCCCACATTCAGGGAAGGGAACGTCCTGACACTGCTGTCATAAACGTTTTCATCTTGGATCTCTGCAAGGTTTTTTTGTCTGGCCAAGTGAGATGTTTGTTTTAAGCTGGTTTGTAAATGAGTGGCGTGTTTGACTCTGTCTGTAGAAAGTACAGAAACACTGGAATAAAGAGGGGCAAAATCTGCACAACTGTGTACAATGACCCTGTTATTAAATCAAAGCCAAGGGGGTTGGTTTGGGTTTATTCCTTGCAGGAAACTTTGGGAGTGTCATAATGGTGAGGAGCTGGGTGATGCTTTGCTGTGGGTGATGCCTCACACACAAATGCTGTAACCTGGGTTAGAACACAGGCACTGGGCTCCACTGAGATATTTTCATTTCCACTATGCATTTTTTACACATAAATACATCACAACTTTGAGAAAATGCTTCCCCAAGCAGTCCTGGGTAGTTGTGGAAATAAGAAACCCAATCTCTCCCCACTCCACGTGGGTGTTCTGTTGGTAGTTCCAAAGAGTATTTGGTGCTCTCTCAAGAGAGCTTAAAAATATTCCCCCTGCAGGTTCAATTTTAGTACCCAGGGGTGGTAAGGGTATCTTTATCTGGTAAAATGCTTGTGGTTTTTAAATAACTGAATGCTAAATAAAATTGAGGCAAGACTTAGGCTTTGTAAGCACATAGTGACTTGTTAAAATAGTGTTGGTATTTTGGGGTCAACTCATGATGATTTCCAAAGCTCAGTTTTCCTTTCTAATCTGTGTTCAAACCCTTTTTTTTTTCTGGTGCAGCATTTTGCAGCAGAAGGAACTTCTGCCATGTAGCTCTTTGTGAAACAGGTGCAATATAAATAAAGGGAAAATGTTGTTTTTCCAAGGCTTAAATTTCTGGGTCATGCTGTGAGCTGTTAAAAATAATTCTGAAATCTCTTTGTGGTGATGTTCCAGGGCAGTGAAACAAATTTGTTAACCCTGTGACAAGTGATACACTCACAGTGTGTAGATATCCAAGGGGCCTTTTTTGTTGCTTTTATTTTTATTTTAGACCTCTATAAATTGATAGGAATATGGGTGAGTTTCCCAAAAAAACACAAAGCAACCCCACACTCCTTCCTGTGTGGAATCCTGCTCTTCAGCAAACAAACTTTTTTTGTGTTGTTTTCCTGTTCAAGGGTTGTTTTGTGAAGCTCTGGATTTCACTGTGGATCCTTTATGGAATAACCACACTGGTGACTTCCAGCTCCTGGGACTCCAGGTGGAGTTTTTGGTGGACCTCTCTGGAGCTTTTGGGGCATTTTGTGGATAAACCATTGCTGAGGAACGTGGCAGCAGAAGGGCGACCACCAACAGCAAGGCAGGAGTGGTGGTGTTGGGATGGAAGGTATATAAAAGGTATTCCTTTATATATGGAAGGTATAGAAAAGCAGGAAAATTTTTATATTGGCCAAAATCTGAAGTTCATCTGCTCTTCTGGGATCTGTGAACCTCCAGGACAGCAGAGTGGCTCAGAATCCTGGCCAGAGTCTGTATGATGATTATTTTTTTCGTTAGTTATTTGGATACATGAGAATATCCCATCTTTCTGAGGTTTTGTACCTGTAGATGACACAGGGGGATCCTCACACATCTGGATGATAATAAACAATTCCATCTTTTTGTGAGGATGTGTGAGTGTCCTCTGTGTGATGGGAAACCCTATGAGGTGAAGGTAATACCTGAAAATAGTGACTGGCCCTTAGTCCTTGCAGATCTTTTTTGGGAGATCTGTTCCACACAGCACAAAAACAGTCTTATTGTTCTGTCTCCTTATTCTTGAATCCTTTTAACTTCAGGCTTACATCTACACTGCTCTGAAAGCTTTCTGCTTTTTTTATTTCCCACACTTGGACATATGAAATTTTAGGAGGCAAGATCCTGATTTGGGCCCAGAGGGGGATTCCACCTCCTGAACTCTTGAGTGCTGGAGGATTTCTCTCCGACAGAAGCTGCCAGGACTGACAGCTCTGCCTGGCCTTGGACTCCTGGGGGGTCACCTCTCAGCTGTCCCTGAGACATGGGGGTGTTTGGTAGCACATGGGCACAGCTGCTAGTTTGAGTTTAGGATGACACAGCCACCGTGTCCCATCACCATCTTGAGTGTGGCACCACGATTTTTACCTCTGTCCACCACCCTGATTGTGGCATTGTGACCCTTGGCTCTGTCCACCACCCTAAATGTGGCACTGTGACCCCTGGCTCTGTCCAGCACCCTGAGTGTGGTACCAATGACTTTTGGCCTGCTCCACCATGGTGCAGGTGACCAACCTGGACTTCCACCCAGCTTGAGTGTGACCAAAATTGATTTCTGGCCAAGCCCACCGTGGGTGTGGCACACTCTGAGTTCTGCCCGTGCCCACTTTGGGTGTGGCAGGCCCTGAGGGCCGTCCAGAGCCACCGTGCTCATGGTGGCATCTTCCCCCAGCCAGCCCACACCTCCACACACTACAGACCCCACACACCTCCTGTGTGAGCCCCAGCCCTCACTGCCCCACCCCACCTGCACTCAGGTCTCCGGGGCCACCACACCCATCTGCTCTCACCCTTTCTGTAAAAACAACAGCCTGTGCCCCTCTGTCCCTTGTTGTCACCACTCTTGCTTTGGGATCTTTGCCCGTGCAACTCCAACAACTGCAGGTTTGGTCAGGAAATCTGCTCGTTTCTTGTCTCCAGCTCCATTTTTATTTGCCAGGGGCCAGCTGTGAGTCCCGCATGTCACTGTGCTGGGGACACCAGCAAGCCCCCGATGTCTCTGTGCAGGGGACACAGGGGACCCCCCGATGTCACCGTGCCCGTTTCTGCCCTGCAGTTCCACCTTTTCCCCACAGGTGGCCCCAGCGAGCCCTCAGACCCCTGCAGTTGCTCACCGTCACCGCCAGGCGGCAGCAGCGATTTAAATCGATCCAAAAGCTCAGGTTTGACAGAGACAGGAAAAAATAAATACAGAAACCTCTATTTCCTCCTTATAGAACGGATTTTCTTACATTTTCAAGGCCTTTATGTTTATTTTTTATATGTATTTACAAAAGTTATATTTGTATGTTCAGGAGCTATTATATATATCTGTATTCAGAATTCCTTTACCTTCTAAAATTTTGTGTATAATACAAGAGGTGAAGAGGATTATTTGGAAATAACCCTCAGTTATTTTATAAATTAATATTATTTTTCAATATGTGTAAGAATAAGAAGTTTTAAAGGGAGGAATTAAAACATAGGAACAGGAAGCCAGGGGTGGATGGAAGAAAGAAAGATGGGCCATAGGGAAGAGGAGGAATTAAAATTTGGGACTGAGTGGCTCCACCACTGTGACATCACTCCAAATCTGTGAACAGGGGTCACCTGTTCTCAGTCTCTCCTGCATCCCCTTCCCCTCAGCACCCCCTGTGTGCCCCAGAGTGCCTGGGGGTATGTGGGGCACTTTGTGCCCCACCTGTGACCCCCAGGTGTTTGTGGTGTTGCTGAGGGGGGAGAAGCTGTGACTTCTGACCCTGGGAGTATTTTAGTGTTTGGCTTTTAGGTTTTTATGCTGAAGATGCAAAGCAATGAGCAGAGCAGAAAATCAGCATCAGAGGGAGGTGAATAAGGTGAGCACTGACCCCTAGACTGAACTAGATCTTATTTTTCAGGCCTCCTTCTTCCTCCTCTTTCTCCTTCCCCCTTTCTCCCAGATTTCCTTCTTCCTTCTGCTTCTGCTCCCACAATGACAGAAAACTAAAGTGGAAATGTAGAAAGAATATTTAAACTTAATGGTACAAAGGAAATAATTAAAGACAGGCAGAGTCTGCTAGACCCCTCTACATCCATGGTGTCACAGATCTATCACTTCTCTTCAAATCTCACAGTGCTAAAAGCAGATTGAATTTTTAATAACTTTTAAACATCTCATGAGGTTGCCAAATATTCCAGAAACAAGAAAATAGTAGCCATAAACCGATTTTATTATTTCTGAAAAAATGGAATGTTTCACTTACAGAAACTTAAAAGCGATGTTTGACCAACACCATGTTCATTACAAACAGGGGAAAAAAAAACAACAAAAAAAAACCAACCCAAAACAAAACCAACAAACCCCAAACCAAGTTGACACAGTATTTGGCTACAGTGCAGCAGCAGTTTTGCTTTTTTTTTTTTTTTTTTTTTCCTTAAAGAATCACAAACTCAAGGTGACCCTGGGTTAATAAAACTCACGACCACTGTCAGGTGGCGTTAATAAAACCACAGCCATGGACAGCGAGTGCCGTCAGTAGCGGCGGCTGAAGCGCGGCTCGCTCAGCCTGTTTGTCCTCTCGGGGCCTGCAAACACACCTGGCATCCCACTGCCCTGCAGCACCTGGCCCTGGCTCCCGGCTGGGGTGAAGCCTCCACGCCTGCAAACAATGCCACACACGTTGGACATGGCCCAGGGAGTTCATGCTCTGAAAGATGTTTCCTTAATTTGTTGGTTTAAAGTAGGAGGTGAAGGTGTTTTTTCAGACAAACTGGTATAAAAGCATTACAAGCGTTCTGACAGAGTTTCTTACCCTGATGTCCCTCCTCGAGTCATCCCATGGCCTGGTCCTGACTGACCAGGCATGCTTCTATCACCACCTAATATAAAAAAGAGAAAAAAAGGGAAAAAAAAAAAAAAGAAAGATACAGGCTTTTGTGTTTCCCTAATAAAAATGTCATCTTGTTCCCAGAATTTCATTTGTTTTCTCAGTAATTTAACTACCACTAGAAGGTTCAGCAGCAGTAATTGACAGAAAAAAAACCACGATCACACTGGTAAGCAGCAAGTGTACCTTGCCATCTCTCATGATCCCGTCCCATCACTCCTCCATCCACATTTCCCTGCCATGTACGATCTTGATGCCCCTCTAACTTTCGACCATGATCTCCCCAGTCACGTCCATCTCTTAAAAAAATAAAAGAACATCTTCTAGGTATGTCCCCTACCCACTGAGCAGCACAGGGTAAAGCCAAGCACCATACCCCATGCCAAAGTGTGTTAAATGGTTAATCAAGCTGGAGCTGGAGCCACCCAATCACTGCAATCAGAACTGGTCAAAGAGAAACAATGAGAGACACTTGCTGAACAGCATCCTTCACACAACAAAACTGTCTTTTTTGATCTTTGACATTGCAAAGGACTGAAATACCCAGTCATGGATTAATTAATTGGCTGCCACTCTTGTGTCTGAAAATTATGCAGCTGGAATATGCCCAGCTTGATTAACTGGTTTAAAGAGAAACCACTATGATTCCAGGTGAGTCCATGTTCTCTACCCCCACCACTGCAGAGAGTTCTCACTCAATTTCCTTTAAAACCTGACCACTGGCCATGAATGAGACTCCTGTAGGTCTTACTGGGGCGTCTGTAAATCTCATCTGTAGGAACAGACTGAATCTCATCTGTAGAAATGAAAGTTATTTACAGGAGAACCAGAGTCAGGAGCTGAGCTAACTGAGCAGCTCTCTCCCCATTACAGAGCTTCACTCTCCCAAGGCATGTGGGAGCTACACTGGCAATTCCCTGCTCCTCAGAGATCTGGAGAGAGGATTCACACTTTTGTCAAGCTGCTTACTGCTTCAAAGGTTGACTGAGGAAGGGTGAAGAGCCCCCAATCAGTTCCCTGATCAGCCAGGCACTCACCGGGTCTGTGGGGGGATCCCTCTTCCCTCACTCATCCTCCTGTCGGAGCCGTAGCCACCCCAGCTGTCCCGGGAGTGCCGCTCGGGCCCCCCGTGCCGCTCCTCTGGGTAGTGCTGGAAGGCAAACAGGACACACACGCTAAAAAACAACACAAGTTTTCTTCCAGGATTGCAAAAATTCAGGCTTTTTGGATGTTGTCTTTCTATGAGCTGTCAGAAAAAATTGTAGCTGTCTCCTTTTTTTACAGGTTCCACTGCTGGGAATGGTTCACGCCAGGCATTTATTTTGTTTATTGACATTGATTCCATGCTGTTCACTTGGTGGGAGAGATCTTTTTTGTTTGGTAAGGATTTTTAAGGCTTACATTCTTGGCTTCAGATTTTAAACTTTTACATAGAATATCTGCCTACTCCATACCTCTCCTCAGAAATAAAAGGCTTTGAATCCCATTGTGGCACTGATTTTCATACCTGTCCTTCTACAGCCCTGTTTCATTATGGCACCAGTTGTTTTATTTAAATAAATGTCAGAGAAGCTGTCCTTTGCCAGTTAAGAAAGTACAGCAGCTCTCTCTTAACACCTAAGATGGTCACCAAAAAGCTTTTACTCCCACATAACAGCCTGAAAAGATGCTCCCATCACTCAGAGGTTTCCCCTTGCCTGTATGAGGCTACCGCCCCAGCAAGCAGGTAACCTAATAACTACTTTATGCTCATTAGCACAGAAAATTAGTTCTGCTTAAACATGAAACAACTGTGTTTGTGCTGTGTGCACACTGTCCTTTCTGCTTTGGGGACAGCTTGTTTTGGTTTTTAACTAAAGCAGTAATTTGGTTGTAACGCACCTGCCCATCTCGATCTGGAATTCCTCTTGTACAGTCTCTCCTGCAACAAAAAAGGGAAGTTTCAGCTGAATCAACACAGTAATTATAATTCTAGTGTCTGCATGAAGTTACACAAGGAAAGTTCATCTTCATCAGGCTGTACATCTGGATGCTAATGTTCAGTGGCAAGATAACTCAAAAGAGTTCTTGTTTCATAGCACAAAAAGAGATCAAAGTAACGCCTATCACTGTAACACGGGTAAAAAAGGCACTACTGAGGATGGCCAGGAACTCAGTGACACCAAGGGAGAATACTGGGTGAACCTATCAGGGTCAGAAATGAGCTACAAGCAAAAACAAATGGTACAGTTTTCACCAGGGATCCTTTGAGAGCAAACAGAAGTCTCAATGGCACCACACAGAAAATACTTTTTCCATTCTGTGGTGTCAAAACCCTGCACTAGCCAGGCTGCAAAGATGAAAATAGAGAAGGTTTTAAAGCATAAAGAAACAGCTAAACCTTAGGGCTTCATAAAGCAGACTTCCAGAGAAGCTGCTGTATCTCCATTAGCATCATGGCAGACTACATTAGGACTTGGCTTATAATCTTTATGCAGCCTCTTTCTGGTATGTCCCTAACCCACAGAAACAAAGGACTGCAAGCACGTGTGGAATTAGACATGAGAAATGCACAAGAGTGATTTCTTTCACTCTGCTGACACCATTCAAGCCACAAGATGACACCAAATTTCCCTGAAGGCAGAGAAACAACAGCCAGTGCCTTGCCCACCTGTCCAAGCAGTGATCCTGGTAGCGGCCGCGCTCCCTGTGGTCGAAGTCGTGGAAGCGATCCTGCCGCCCAAAGTCCGAGTGGTACCGCTCCTCCAGCGCCAGCCGCTTGGCCTCGGGCCAGTACGGGTCATCCCGCCTGCAACGGGGCCACGTCAGCACCAACCCCACAGCCAACTCCCCTCTCCTGCTCTCTCAAACCTCATCCAACCCAATGATTAAAAATCTGTGTGTTAGGCAGGAGTCGCATTTTGGTTTCAGAGAGAATTTGGTTTACCCAAACCAGATTAATTTCAGCACCTGCTGATGTAAGAAGAGAATGAGTATCTTTCTCACTACCACTTAGAGTTGATACACACAGTTACTACTCTTTGGGAGGTAAGAGTAGAACAGAACAGTGACTACAAGTGCACAAGCACAGCATTTGCTCTTCTTCAAATTGCTGTTAGTATTAAAGGCAGCACATAAGGAGTCTTTCAGGGGTGAGCTCCCACAACTGCCTTATCCAGAGTGCTCCCCCTTTCCACAGGCTCCCAGAGGGGATGTGGCTGAGGAGTTTGGAGCCCCCCTGCCCTGCTCCTCACCTGCTGTCAGGATCATAAGGCCTCCTCATGGCAGATCTCCTCTCCTGCTCATAGCGCAGCTGCTCCTGCTGGCGTCGCAGCTCTTCCCTCTCCCTCTGGATTCGCTCCTGTTCCCGCCTCCTTTCCTGCTCTATGTGCATCCTTTCCCTCTCCAACCTCTCCCTCTCCAAGCGTTCTCTGTCCAGGCGCTGCCTCTGGAATTCCAGCCGCTCCCTCTCCCTCTGCAGCCTCTGTCTCTCATCCCGCTCGTGAATGGCTGCCAGGCGCTGCTCCCGGTCTCGCCTCTCTCTCTCCCTAATTTAAAAAAGATACTTTGTTTTAAATTGAGACTCTTCAGTTCAAGCTTTGCTTTTTGGGTGGGGTTTCTGGTTTGGTTTTGCCTTTTCTTGAAAAAAAGTTCCCATGTTCTCCCCCTTCTTCCTAATTAAGTAACAACTCGAGAAAATAAAAAACACCATACAAATGATGGACACAAAGGTGAGAATTCTGTAAAAATAACACAGTATCTACTCTTAAGTCAGGGCTGAAAAAGCTTTCAGAGAGCACAGCATGGCCTGAAGCAGAACTTTGATATACAAAAAGTATTTACAAGCTTCTGGGGAAAAAAATCAAGGAAATTGAAATCCGGTGAAGTAGAACACAAAGCCTGAAAGCACCCACAGAAGTTTCACGAGAACATTGATTTCAGCAGTAAAAGCCTCCATCACTTGGCATTATGTCTGTTCTAGCAGTAATTAACATGAAATCAATCTGAGATATCCCTGTTGGAGGGTCAGCACAGCACTGCTTTGAAGCCTATTCAAAACACAAACCAGGTGAGGGAGTGAAAGATGCCATTTAAAGTTCAGAGGGAACTGGGAACTCACCGGCGCCTCTCCGTTTCCCTGATTTCTCTCTCCCTCTGCCTCTGCCGTTCCCGTTCCCGCTGCTCCTTGATTTTATCAAAGGATAAAATATCCTGCTTTTCCTTGCTCTCCGATTTGCGGTCCTGGCTTTTTGTGCTCTGAGATGGATCAGAACAATGCATGAGCTGAGCACGGTGCATTTCCAGCTAAAACTCTGAGGCAAATACCTACACTAGGTCAACCTGAACAACACAGGCCACCATCCCCTCCCCAGAGGTAGACAACAGTGGAATTCCAAGGAAAAGTACCCTGAATTTGACCAGAACTTCTAAATATTACAAATAAATACTATGGGAACACAACCTGACTTGCACTGATTTCAAACAACACACACCAGGAACATTCCAAGCTCAGGGAAACACATCATCCTAACACCATTTTCATACAGCAACTTGACTTTTTCCACTAGGTCAGCAGTGAAAAAGTATAAAAAAGGTGAAAGAGAAGCACTTCCCCCCACCACAACATTAATACCGTGGTGCTTTCCAAAAAGTGATAAAAACCATATATATATATATATTTAACTATAGTTTAACTACACTTTATAACTATATATACATAATTACACCAACATGCAAGGGTATAAACCCTTCATCTCTGAGCACATAAATCTATTTAACACCTATTTTTACACAAAAGCTTCTCTGGAGGTTGGCCTTACCCTCTCTTTTGATGCAGAGGTTTTCACACTGATAACTGGCTCTCCTTTAGATTTATCCATTACCACTGTCCTTTCAGTTCCTCGACTTGCTAGAAAACAAAACAGAGCCAAAAATAAATGGTACAAAATACATTTAACAATGCTCACAAGATTCAAAACTGTGAAGAGACTAAACAGTAAGAAGTTATTTTAATGAGGTTTTTAATAACATATGGAACTGATTTATGATTTAAATAGCTTGCCAAGATTTGGACAACTTGAGGATGGGGACAGTAAATTTATCACAAAATTACAGCAGTATTTTCTGGCAGAGATGACAGCTAAAAGAACAAAAATTTAATTTATTTCTCCTGTCCATAAAATACATCTTTTGCCACAGCTTAAAAAAAAAAAAAGAAGGCCCCAAAAAAGGACACAGAGCCACACACAGTGTCAGGTCTAAATCCAGTGACAGTTCCATAAAAATTATGGAAACTCTGTTGTACATCATTAGAAACTGAAGTCAAAATTTTCAAGGTGTTTTCTGATGTTTGTGTCAGTTTTACTTACTTCTGCCTAAGTAAGCTGCTTTTTACTGAATTATCAATCACATCTAATAATATACAAGTATCCTTGAAAACATTTCTGAAGACAGCCAGCATCACCTGATTTGCTTGCCCTGGATCTATCAGAAGATCCAGTCTTTTGTTCATCCTTTTCTTTGCCTTCTTTTTCATCTTTTTCTGATTTCTTAGCATCATCTTTTTTGTCGATCTTCTCCTCCTTCTTAATACCAACAGACCTGCAAAAAGCAAAAAAGCAAAACACCTCTTTCAAAAGCAACAAACCACTTGAAAAACCAATGTTGGAAGTATCACTCACTAACCACACAGTCAGTCTACCAGAAAGACAGACTAAATCGTAGACATATTTGTCATTAAAAAAAAAAGTCCAAGACAGAATCAGATCAGAGGACAAACAACTGGTAAAAAAAATGGTTTACCTAAAACCAATTTGATTTAGTATCTCCTGACATAGCTAACAAGTTTTTATACTAACACTAAAGAGCTTTGTATTTCTGAACAGAGGGCCAGTTAAGATGCCCTTACTACTGTAAAACATCAACTTTCCAAGCATTATCCCTATTTCAAATGCAGGATTAAACGTTCAATCAAGATTTATTACAGTTACTGTTCAACTTGGTCACCTGGTTGCATTTGAAATGAGTGGTCTTTAAATATCAAAAAATACAAAACAATGCTTTACTTCTCAGATTTGGACTCTGCAGAATGGTGCCTGTCTTTTTCCTTCCTTGTTTCACCTTCCTTTTTGTCCAAAGGCTTTTTTCCTGCTGGTTCATTTTTTGCCTAGAAATTCAGCCAGAAATAATTCCATAGTCAGAGACAAGAGATGAAAATTGCATGCTTTTATTTCTATTACACTGCCATGAAATAGCTGTCCCTTACCTTTTCCACAGAAATCATTTTACCATGCAGCTCTGTTCTGTGGAGGTGATTAATACACTTGGTGGCCTCCTCAGATGTTGACATTGTCACAAAGCCATAGCAGCGAGCCCCAGGACTGCGAGCATTTGTCACCACTTTTGCACCAACCACCTTTGGGAAAAAACCCAAAATATTTTGTGTTTGTAGGTCTGTCACTAAATAAATTTTAACGTAATCACTATTTCTTAGAACAGCTTGGATGAAAAAGGACTTCTAAAAGCCATTTAGTTCAATCACTCCCTTGTCACAGGCAGGGACATCTTCAAAAAGGCAGCTCAGAAAATTCATCCTCAAGTTGTTGAGAAGCTCAGCAGCTCAAGGCAGATATATACAGAGAAGGGAAAGTGGGATTGTAAAATCCAAAATAAAATTGAATAAACAAAACTACTACCACTTTCCTTACAGGATATCTGTGCCCACAGATGACAATCTCTGAAAGGCAGTGACACTTAGTGACATAAACATTTAATATTACATTCAGAAAAGCATTTGGCAGAAGGGGAGATGGTAACACAGAGTTCCTTTCCACAGCTTCTGCTCTTATATCCTAGCAGGCACTGCAAGACAAGTGGAAGCCTGCCCTCAAAGACTGGATTTCTCCAGAGAATACCCCTAGAAATGGAATTATTTAAAACAGCATTAACTATTGCTGGATACTCAAGACATAACTAGACCACTACAGGATGATCTACCAGTCTCTCCTGTCAAGAACTGCCTCATTCTCACAGGTATCTGCAAAGATTCTCTCTGCAAACTCCATCTCTGCTCTCACCCCTGCATTTCAAACTTCTTTATTGACTGTGCTCCTTTTAGATACAGAGTTTCCAAAGAACACAAAGTTAAGAACTCAGCCTGCCCAGTTATTCATTAGGGAAAATAAGAGGTAAATTTAGGGTCAGACTTTTAAAGTGACAGAATGGCTTGTTAATTTATACATCCACTACATACCTTCCCATATTTGCTGAAAAGGTTTTTCAAATCTGTAGCTCTAGTAGAGGAGGAAAGTCCACTAACCCACAAATTTCTGCCAGAACCACTGCCCACACGGCCTGGGGTACAAAAAAGCCAAACATAAAAGAACACGTAAAACACAAATGCAGCAGTGCAAAATTAAAAGTCCTAACCCCCCCCCATATTTTTCCTTCATAAAACTCTTCTACTGCAATTTTAATTCTACCTCTTCCATTCAATCTTTAAATCAAATTGCAGGCTACACACTGTAGCCTGCAAAAATGAACACCTGAAATCCACAGTTAAAGTCTCAGTGAAACTGTAGCTAAGATTTTCTTCCTGTACTTCACTTTTAGAAGAATTACAAAGTATCAAATGTTAATCAAAACAACCCCAAAACTTACTTAAAACAAACCCCAACTCTGTTTGTTACTAATGCGACAAAAGTTACAAGGAACTGATATTTTAAAGATATATTTTGAAGGGATGTGTTACAACTGCATTGAGTCTTCACTGAATTAAAAGTCCTTCTTTTTACTCCAAGTCCCTTGTACATAAAAAACGCCCAAAAAACCCCAAACATACACCTACCTTTCTCATCTTTTGAGATTGCCTTTGTATCTTTGTCTTCAGCAGGGCTAAAGATAAAACACCACATTATTCAAGGGATCATATGCAAAAAGAATATTAATTCTAGACAGCACAACTAAAATTGGATACCTACCAGTAAATTAGTTCCAAAATAAACACTATTATTGGCAAATTTCTAGAAGAGTGACAGGAAATTGGGATTTGTACCCCTAAACGGACAATTCTGTTTTGCAGATGACAGAAATAAGAGTAATTTGGGGAAAACAACCTTTGAAGGTTGAGGAAGGAAAGAAATCAAACCCATTGTTCTTAAGAAAAAAAAATACATCTACACATGGAGAAATAAAAGAGACCTTTAGGAATAGGCTACAATTTCATCAGTCTCGGAGGCCAATTGAAGGAAACAGCTTATTCGCGTCACTTAAGGACCAATGATAAAAGATAGCATCTGGTCTAGAACGGAGAAAAAACAAACCTCTTTTTCTGATCACCGCCCTCACTGGCTGAGGACTCTTTAGTGGCAGGGGAAGATTCCTCAGAATTAGCTTTGTCTTCTGCTCTCTTGCCATCTTCTTTGCTATCTTTGGCTTCGGCACCTGCGCCTTTCTCCGCTGTCTCCCCACTAGAGGCTTCCAGGCCTTGGCAGCGTTTGCTACTCTGATCGCTTAGGCTCTCTACCACTACACCTTCAGAGTCCGGGGCCTCTTCCTCGGGCCTCTGTTCACTTGTCTCCCCTTTTGCTACCACTAAACGCTTCGCTTCCTTCCTTGCCAAAGCTTGGGCCGATTTGCTGTCCAAAGCTAAAGCATCTTCCTCCGGCTGAGCGGCAGCGAGAGCGTCCTCTTCCTCAGCCAGCCTCTTGCCTGGCCCCGCGTTACTGGCTTCCTGCGCACGCGCCCGCTCCGCTTCGGGAGGTTCTTCGTTAAGTAGCTCAGATTTACAAGTTTCCCCCAAAATGTCGAGTATTTTCTCATTTTCTACGGATTTAACAGGAATAGAATGGCACAAGATTTAATCACCAGGGAAATACAGCAATCACAAATGTGGAACTGGCATGGCTGCCACACTAACACCAAGAGAACTGCTAAGCTACACAGAGATTGGAAAACCCTAGTGTACACAGTGTTACGCCTACCACGCTAACTGCTCTCTCACACACTGCCAAATCGGCCCTACCACCTCAACAGGCAACAAAAATGCCCCCACAGATTTTACAAAAAACTTCAGGCTCAGCCTTCGTATTCTTCAGCAAATCGTTCAGCTCTGTTTCTTCTCTAGTTAGCTTCCAGAGTCCGAGATGCTTAACTGAACGTATCAAGGCATTGAGAGTTCAATTTTCCAAATTTCTGTTAAGTTCCTTTAGCAGAGACAGTCCAACAGGAGAACTGGGCATCTTCTGATGGTTCTGAGTGTGTTTGCAGTCCAGAAAGTGAGTGGGATCTGTAGCATATTCCTGTGATGGCAGCGTGTTCTTTCTTCTGAAGTCCAGTCAGTCTTTCATTTCTGTTCTGCACCAGAGCTTTGCACTGCCTACACTCCTTTATTTATATTTATTGACAGAACCACTGTACAGTGTGATATCACAAGATCTGTTTTCAGAACCTTTACATCTTTAAGGCTCGTTCCTTAACTTCACTCTGCAGTAACAGTTCTAGGGAACCATTTCATGGCATTAAACACGTTTTCCAAGGGTGGTTATTCACAGATCTGGTGATATTACTGGGTTTCCAATCTCTATGACCCTGCATGACCTGGATTTTCCACCATAATAACGTACACTACAGTAATGCATTAAAAAAATAGAACCAAAGAAACCAAACAGGGACGCAAAAAGCCTAAATGAAGAATGAAACTGTTTAAATGCCCAAGTTTTTCTTTTTTCATTAAAAAAAAAAAAAGTAACCAAACAAAATCAAACAGTACCTGGCTCCAACGGTAACTCTTCAAGTTCCTGTAGTGAAAAAGATTTTAAAAAGGAGAAATATCACTATTTCATAATCAAGATGCTACTCTGAATGACATGTCTTAACCACCTATTACAGGAAGGTATTTAATGAAAGCACTACTATAATTTAGGCTATTTCAGCTTTGAAAACATTGAACTTTAAATAAATTTGTCAGAAGGTTTAAGATGAGTTTTTAACATCCTCAACATTCTATTATGTCTGTGAGAACTTTAACATCTCTCAAATTCAGCCACCTGTTGAACACATGGTACACATTCACATGGGTAAATAAATCAGTAAAGTAAGCAGCACAGAGGAAAGCTTAATTTCATGTTACCCTTCTCTACCCTGTATTTTCTGAAGTCTCCTTTCTGAAAACAGGATTAACAGAAACACCAGCTTCACCTGGAGTTGCTGTTTTTAACCTACCAGGAGGAATCTGGAAACAAGGCCAGCGTTTCAGGAATAGACAGTTCCAGCTTTCTTCTCACCATGGGATATGGACATTTTTAATGGAAATTAAACACAATGTAAGGCACTGAGCTGGTATTTACACCAGATGAAAGAAATCCAATCTACCAACAACTCAGTATGATATCCACATCAAAAAAAAAAAAAAAA
>VWYP01030205.1:437676-505522 GCA_013400435.1 Pycnonotus jocosus
AAAAAAAAGAAAAAAGAAAAAAAAAGAAAAAAGATTATGAAGGTATCATTTCAGTAGTACACATGCTTGAAAACTCAAAGAAGATAAGGTGGAAAGTCTCTCTAACTGCCCTGTACCTTTGCTGCTTCTTTTTGGAGTTTTCTTCATATTTTCTGAAATCACTGGAATTTCATCAGGATTCCCTCCTTCCTCCTCAATAGCCTAATTGGGGTAAAAGAGAAAAACAGATATAAAAACAGACATTAAAAAAATTCATTTGTACATTTTGGTTGAGTTTAAGAGCTGGGCACCAGAGGCGGAAAAACTCCAAACCATGAATCAGCAACTTAGAGACGTAAACGAAAGCACACAAAAGACAACAACATGTTGGTGTAAGGTTTCGGGAAAGCAGTCAGCAAAAAAAAAGCCAATCCCACAGCATTTGTGACTGTGCACGGACACACGGGTTGTTGTGACAAGAATAAAAACCTCGGCTCTGGGACACAGCAAGCAGTTCAGAGAAGGGGTTCCCCATGCCATCAACACACGAATGCTGTGATGAGGATTCAGCGAATGGGCTACCAGCTAGACTGCCAGAAAAACCTCAGTACGCAGCAAAAAGCCCGACGGACAGCGTACGGAACTGCAAACCCGGGAATTCAGAGAACAGCAGAAGACTGCGGTGCACCAAGCTAGAAACACTCGGGCCGAGTGCCAGGGCAGACACCGAGTGCTGCAATCGGAGCGGGACTCGGTGACACTCCGTGACAGCGACAGTCGCAGGGACGGCGCAATGCAGCCCCAGCCTCGTCGGGCACCGAACGCTCGCACCGATCCCGGCGGGCCCGGCCGCAGCCCCGGCCCCGCCGCTCTTTGGCGCCATTTTCCTCAGCGGTGCTCGCCGGGCCAGGGTCGCACCCGCTACACGCACCTCTGAGGGAGCCCCAGCGCGTCCGCCCGCTCTTACCTTCCTCAGCCGCTCCATGAGGATGCTCTTGTTCCCGCCGCTGTCCAAGTTGCGGTGCCTGAGCTCGGCCCGCAGGTCTATCACGCGCAGCTCGCTCAGCGGCCGCCGCCGGCTTTCAGACTCCGAAGCGGGGACGCCAGGCCCAGCCAGGGACGCAGACTCCCCCAGCCCGGCCGGTGAGTGACTCTCCGCCATGGGCTGCGGTTTGGACTCGCGCGCGCGGGGCGAGGCGGGACGAAACGGACGCGGGAGCGCCGCAGCACAAAATGGAGGAGACCCGGGGCGCAGCGGACAGCGAGGGGGCGGGAAAGGGAGGGAGGCGCAGCGCGCATGCGCGCCGGGGCCCGGCCAGGCTGCGCGCACCGCGGCGCCGCCGACTCCGGAGCGACGGTGGCGTCACGCGACCGGCCGGCCCCCAGCGCCCCCCGCGCATGCGCCACAGCTCGCGAGCCGTCCTTGGACGCGGGCGACGCCGGTCCCGCCTGCGCGGGGCGATTCTCCCGCCAGGCCCCGCCCGCTCCGTCTCGCCCGCGCCTGCGCACAGCGCGCTTTGTTCCCCCTCCCCTCGGCGCGTCTCGCTCCCCACCATTTTGTGCCGTGATCGCCAGGTTCGCTGCTGGGTTGTGCCGCGTTCTCCTGCGCGTTCGGGCTCGAGGCGACATATTGAAGGGGCCTTGATGGCGGAGAGTCAATCAGCGGCCGGACTGGGGGATTTCACATCCCTTGGTGGGGCCGCGGCTTTTGGTTCGGAACCTGAAACCCGGCGGCTGAGCGAGCTGCGAGTCATCGACCTGCGGGCTGAGCTCAAGCGGCGTAACCTGGACAGCGGCGGCAACAAGAGCGTCCTCATGGAGCGGCTGAGGAAGGTGAGGCGGGGGGAGGCGGGGGGGAGCGGCGTGCGGCCATCCGGGTCCTTTGTCTGTGGCGCTCTCGGCGCGTGCGCGCTCGGGGCCGGGGCCTGGAGCGGGGCGGCCCTGAGGGGAGCGGGGCTGCGCTGCTGCTGCTGCCGCCGGGCACCCGCGGGCTGTTGTTGGGCACCGGCGTGTTCCCTTTGCTCCCGCCGCTGCAGAGACGTTGCCTTCGCGTTGTCTCACGACACCGCTTTGTGGTTTGGGCGCCCGTCCCGCCGCCCGCGCTCCGTCGCTGCTCGGGAGCACAGCTCAGGTTGCACTGGATGGAATCTGAGATGGCCCTGGCCTTCCGTCAGTGCCTGACCCCGGCGTCCGCGCGTCCTTCCCCGATTTACTCTCCCGTTCTCCCGACAAACACACAGGTGTCCCTTCTCCTTATCTCATTTTGTACTTTCTTTCTGTGCCGTTCACAGAATGGGTAAAGTTGGAAGGATCACAGTGGGTCATTTGCTCCAGCAAATGTTCTAGAGCCTGTTTTGTCCTAGAGCCCATGGTTCAGGACTTTGTTGAGACAGTTCTTGAACACGTTCAGTGAGAGACTCCACATCCTCCCTGGACAATTTGTTCCAGTGCGGGCATTTTATTCCAGTGCTCATTTACTCGCACTGTAAGGAATTTAATCCTCCTATTTAGATGGAACATTCTGTGCACCAATTTCTGCCCTTATGCTTGGCACCACCACACTTGACCCGACTCCATCTCTCCGACCTCTCTGGAATGTATTCCCACAGACTTCCAATGAGGCCAGGACAGCACAGTCAACCCTTTAGTGGGTTCTAACAGTCCTAATGGTCCAGCTGTGTCCATTCCCAATTCCTTGTCCCCCCTTCTCGCTGTGGGTCAGAGTGAGAAACAGGAAAGGCCTTGATGCTGTGTAAGCTCTGCTCAGCAGTACCCAAAACATCCCTGTGTTCTCAGCACTATTCTCAGCTCAGACTCAAAGCACAGCCCCCTGTCAGCGGCTGTGAAGAGAATTACTCAAAGCCAGTACAAATGCACAGCAGCAAATAATACAGTGGTAATCATCCTGCTGTCTCCAACAGGCCATTGAGGAGGAAGGAGGAGATCCTGATGAAATTCCTGTGGGCTCAGAGCTGACCACAAAGAGAATGCCAAAAAGAACTAGCAAAGGTACGGTGTCTGGATACTTGCTGTTTGCATGGCACTAGTGTTTGGCATACAAACTTGTTTTCTCCTGTTGAATTACTCTAATTAAAAAAAAAAAAAAATCGCTCTTTGCCTTGTGGAAAATGGTAAAACTCTCTTGCATTAATGAGCAATAGCAACTTTAAATGACAGTATGACACCTGCCTGTGTTTTATTAGCAAGTCTCAAAACTTGAAGATGAAACTGTAAATAGCAGGTGTTTCTGTATTTGTGACCACGAGTAGAATTGTGTCATGTACAGAGCAAGCAGCTGCAGCATAAGCTCCATGGAAAGCCTCTATAATTACATTTCAGTTAAACTGTAACTGTATTTAAGTGTATGTTGTTTCAAAATATTAAATATTATACATGCCATTTTACATGTGGTATGCTTGAGTTGCTCATAGCTAGTTCTTAGAAATACATTCTGATGAGAAATAGACTATTAAGCTGCTGCTTCTAAGACAGAGTGGCTAAAAATAGAAAAAGAGCTGTTTTCTTTGAATAGCAGTAGGAGTTTGGAGGTGACAGGTGTGCATAAATGTGATTTGTATGTCCAGGATCTTGAAAGTGAACACTAATTCTTAAATCCATTTAATTAAGGGAAGTGTTTCTGTAATAATCTTACGGTGTTACTTTTAAATGGATTACCCTGAGGCTGTTGCAACTTTTTAGGTATTGAAGTGTTGTGGAATGAGACTGTAGCTTTAGAAAAATACTGTAGCTCTAAAAATATACTGTGCTGCTTGTAGTTTGTGCTCCTGCTGCTGGCTTTTGTGGAGTAAGGTGACCTCAGCTGTATCCATGCAAACCCAGACTTCTGTATCAACCTCTTAACTGCTGTTGTAACAAGCTGAGTGTTCAACAGATAACTCACCAAAGCTTAAACATATTACACGATGTAGTGCTACATTTCACTGCAGTGCTACTGTTTTTAGGAAGAAAGCCAGAAGAGGAAGGTGTGGAAGACAATGGTCTGGAAGAAAACTCTAGAGATGGGCAGGTAAGTGAAATCATGGTTGCAGTTACTAAGACTGTGCATCATGTAACCTGCAATAAATGCATATTTACTCTTTTTCTCTCTGTAGGAGGATATTGAAGCAAATTTGGATACCTTGCAGGATATTGACATGATGGATATTAGTGTGTTAGATGAAGCTGAAATAGATAACAGCAGTGCTGTAGACTGTGGAGAAGATTATAGTCCTGACAATATTCTCGATTCCCTGTCCGATAATAAAGATAACGTCGAAGCAGAAATGAAAGAACTTCCAGATCAGCTAACAGAAAATGAGGTGAGTGAGTAGAAGTTTTTGTAATTTTTCAGAAGATATTTAGTAGGGATATTGGCACATGAACAAGGTATTTCAGTCCGGTGGAATATATGACCTGACTGTGATCTGGATTCTTTTCCCCATTCACAGCTCTCATGTCCCGCTCTTACAAATGGTAAATATTCTTGGGGTTTGAAATGTTCTCAGTAGATGAGTCACCATCTTCCTTACCTTGCAGTATCATCTTTGCTTGCTGTGAAAGGAGCCTGGAATTCAAAGTGCTATATTAGTTTCTGTATTCCCTCTTCCTGTTTATATGTTGTATGTTTTAAAGTGTATATATGCATACACCCAGCAATCCAGGTATTTACATATATGGGGAGAGAGAAAAATAAATTTTTAGCTCAGGTAATTTGGGTATCTTTTCTGCAGAAATAATGCTCTGGTTTAAGGAAGTTTTGTTGTTCTGTTTTCTCATAGAGATTGATAAAATGAGAACTTACTCTGTTGCCCTGTTCTGACATTACCAGGCTTTTGACTTGATTTTGAGAGCAGCTTGCAGACAGCACAGGGTGATCCATATGTCACATTCAATCCCCAAATATCCTTCTTGAATCCTTGTGGGTTTGATTTTTTTATTTATTTTAGACTGTTTGCTCACGGAACAGAACATATTCTTCTTCTTTACCATCTGTATATCTGCTTCAGCTTCTTATAATTTACCTTCTGTCACCTGAAAAGGGAGATTTTCTCAAAGCCTTTGTGTTTGATTGGTCTGTCAGTGCCACAGAAAAGCCAAGACCCTTGGTGCACCAAGTGTCAGCATCCTGTTCTGGGGACCCTTCACTGGGCAGTCCCCTGGATCAGAGAGTGGTCCCAGTGCCCTGGGGAGGGTCACACAATCAGAGCACAGCAGAGACCCCTGTCCCAGGTCTCCTCAGTCCAGTGTGTTACTCACTGCAGGCACTGATGGTGCCCCTGAAGGACTCACACTGGACCCTTTATGGAATAACACCATTAATATAATAGAAAATTATGACAGGTTAAGGTTCCAGGATTGCTGGTGGTAGGATCTGTCTGCAAGAAAATCCACACCATGTTAACCAGTTTTAATTGCTAACAGAAGCTGGCTGGAGTTCATCATTCACCATGCTTAGAGTACAGTTCTTATCCACCAGACATCCCTAAAGGGGAAAAGACAGGTTCAGACTGTTGCAATGGAGCTTTCTTTAACTTCTTCCCACTTTTAACTTACTTTTATACTATTTTTACATTTAGGTGGAGCTCGAGTGACTCTGGTTGTACGTCCTGTTCAGTGGGGGGTGGTCATGCCTTGGAGGTGGGTGACATCAGTGTGACATCTGAGGTGACCCTTGGCACAGAGCTGTGCATTCTGCTGGTTCAGCAGCAAGAAATCTTCTTTCTCCTTTGGTTGACAACTGCTCTGTGGCTTATCAGCCACAAGGTACTACAGAGTCCCCCCTCTTGCAGGGATTTCAGCAGAGCCTGGCTGTGGTGTCTGCACCCCAACAGACAAACAAACACAAAGGCTTGGAGAGAATCTCCCCTTTCATGGGACTGAACACAGAGTCATTGCAACAGCATCCCCTTCCCCTGAAAGGCAATTTGTGGTGTTCTGTAAATTAACCTCATGTAACTGATAAATTATGGTTGTATCTTACCCTCAGCATGTTAAAGAGGAAAGACTTTTAGGATTTGTTTTCAGTTTGGAAGAGTGTAAACCTAAGTCAGCTTAATTTCTAACTTGTTTTTTCATTTAGAAACTAAAGTTAAAAAGTGGGAAAGTGAAAAACATGTTCAGTAACCACAGAAATGTGAAATAAGACTCTAAGAATAACTTTGAAATAGACAGTGTCCTGTTGAAATTAAAATGAAAAGTAACTGGAGAAAGATATTTAAATATCAGGTATGTTTACATGTTGCTCCTCATTTTTGGGTCACACTCTGAAATGGCAATTGAGATCTGTCAAAAACTTCTAAGTATTTCTGGTTTTCTTGAAAAGGAAAGTTAAATACAGGTGTATTCTTCTTAAGCTACTTTGGTAAGAAATGCTTTCATTCCTTTCTTACTGTTTTAGGAAGATTATGATGAAATTGAAAACAATTTAGAAGCCTCCTCTTCTGATTTGATTGAAATTAAGGTAAACTGAAAATGTAGCTGTATTTTGTAGCTGTATGTTAATTATTAATATTTACTCAGTTTTCATATACTACAAAAAAGAAAATGTGACTTTAATATGAAATTGTAACAGAATCCAAGACATTCATGACCTTGCTCAGCACTGTGTTGAATTGAGGGTGCCCTGTGGTTTTTTCCCCTACTTTTCAGTCAGCTCTCAAGATCTCTTTCACTTTATGGCAGATAAAAAGGGTCTTGTACTGCTGATTTCTTCTTTCTCCCACAATTATTTGAAGTACTTACATAGATTAAAGTTTGTTTTTTTACACTGTAGTTGGTGTGGTGATACACAAAGATACTTTTATTAGTATCTTTATAATTCAGAGTTATTTGGGAGAATACACTTGTGGCTGATATTTTGATAAGGCTTTAATGTGCCAGAAAAGTTACCTATATAAAAATATTCATTTCCAGTGGATGGTGAAAAAAAAAGGCTAAAAAGTAGTAGATGAATTTGCTTAGTTTTTAATTTTGGGATTGGGCAGGGAGTTGTTGTTATTCTGTGTTAGAAAATACCTTTTATAAAATCCTTATTCTGTGGTCTTTTTTTCCTAAACAGAAAATGGAGAAGCTACCCCTGGAGCCAGGTACTGTTAAAGAAAAACACATTCCTGTCTTTTCAACTAATACTTTTTAAACCATTAACTATTAAAAAACCCAAGCAAACAAACATAATTTGCTTTATTTTTATAATGGACAATCCAGATCATGCAGGGTCATAGAGATTGGAAACCCAATCATATCCCCAGATCTGTGAAGTGATGCTTGAAATACTTCCAGTGAAATGAAATGGTTTAAAAACCTGTTAAACTACATAAATGGATTTAGAGAAGTTTAATCACAGTTTAAAAGCTAAATATTCTACTCGTAAACAGATCTTGTGATATTGCACACACCTTAACTCTGTTACTAAGTAGAGAGCAGTGAAAGCAGTAAAAAGATATTGTAGGGCATTAAAATGTACAGATTAGTAACTGGATACAGAAGAAAGAAGAGAGTTTCTTCATGGAAATTTCATACAGATACTTTTCCCTTTCTGGACTGCAAACACACTCATGCACCATCAGAAGATGCCCAGTTCTCATGTTGGACTGTCTCTGCTAAAAGAATTTCACAGAAATTTAAAAATTGAACTCTCAGTGCCTTGATACGTTCAGTTAAGCATCTCGGACTCTGGAAGCTAACTAGAGAAGAAACAGAGCTGAACGATTTGCTGAAGAATATGAAGGCTGAGCCTGAAGTTTTTTGTAAAATCTGTGGGGGCATTTTTGTTGCCTGTTGAGGTGGTAGGGCCAATTTGGCAGTGTGTGAGAGAGCAGTTAGCGTGGTAGGCGTAACACTGTGTACACTAGGGTTTTCCAATCTCTGTGTAGCTTAGCAGTTCTCTTGGTGTTAGTGTGGCAGCCATGCCAGTTCCACATTTGTGATTGCTGTATTTCCCTGGTGATTAAATCTTGTGCCATTCTATTCCTGTTAAATCCGTAGAAAATGAGAAAATACTCGACATTTTGGGGGAAACTTGTAAATCTGAGCTACTTAACGAAGAACCTCCCGAAGCGGAGCGGGCGCGTGCGCAGGAAGCCAGTAACGCGGGGCCAGGCAAGAGGCTGGCTGAGGAAGAGGACGCTCTCGCTGCCGCTCAGCCGGAGGAAGATGCTTTAGCTTTGGACAGCAAATCGGCCCAAGCTTTGGCAAGGAAGGAAGCGAAGCGTTTAGTGGTAGCAAAAGGGGAGACAAGTGAACAGAGGCCCGAGGAAGAGGCCCCGGACTCTGAAGGTGTAGTGGTAGAGAGCCTAAGCGATCAGAGTAGCAAACGCTGCCAAGGCCTGGAAGCCTCTAGTGGGGAGACAGCGGAGAAAGGCGCAGGTGCCGAAGCCAAAGATAGCAAAGAAGATGGCAAGAGAGCAGAAGACAAAGCTAATTCTGAGGAATCTTCCCCTGCCACTAAAGAGTCCTCAGCCAGTGAGGGCGGTGATCAGAAAAAGAGGTTTGTTTTTTCTCCGTTCTAGACCAGATGCTATCTTTTATCATTGGTCCTTAAGTGACGCGAATAAGCTGTTTCCTTCAATTGGCCTCCGAGACTGATGAAATTGTAGCCTATTCCTAAAGGTCTCTTTTATTTCTCCATGTGCAGATATTTTTTTTTTTTTTTAAACGCAGTGAGTTTGATTTCTTTCCTTCATCAACCTTCAAAGGTTGTTTTCCCCAAATTACTCTTATTTGTAATCATCTTCTTAATGTAAGTCTGTTTAAGAATCTGACTTCATTATTTCTTGTCAGATTTCTTAAATCCAGTATTCAAAGGTGTGTTTTCATTTGCAACATATTTTCTGGTAGGTATTTAATTTTAGCTTTTTTCATAGTTTATATTTAGTCGCTTTTCTTTCTGACTTGAATAATGTGGTGTTTTGTCTTTAGCCCTGTTGAGGAGGACAGAGATACAAAGATAATCTCAAAAGATGAGAAAGGTATGTGTGTTTTGAGATGTAAAACTTCAATGATTGCTTGGATATCTGTTTGTTTTGGATGGGTTATTTCAGTAGAAATTGATTGCTGTCTCTGCAGGTGTTAAATAGCATAAATTCATATCTTTCTGCATTTTCTTATTAATGTCAAAATTAGTGTTTTCCGTTCGTGCATTTTTTTAGAACACGAGCATTGCACTGCTGTGTTTGTATCTTGATTTTTAAAGGTCAATGTTAATACATGGCAATTATGTCTTTTTTGGCACTGGAGATGCCCATTAACAGCTGTTAATGAGTCAGGAATCTTTTGTAATTGTGTTTGCTTTACTATACACTTGGAATTCTCCTTCCCATCTTCTGTTTTGCCGAAGTAATTTGGGATCCACTATTCAGATATTTAAATGCCACAAACATTACAGCTTAACATTGTCTTGAAATTATATTGATTTTATTAAATCTTGGTCCACACAGATCCTATCTATGGTGGAGATATACATCATAAGCAAGAAGAAAATATTTTGATTAGTATCAGATGCCTTCATATATCTTGCTGTTAATACACCAGGCAGCTGAGTCTTTGCAGCTCACCTCACTTCTCTGTTTCCTTCTGCCTGCCCAGGGCAGAAAATTTAGATCTGACTGTTAACCATTCTTCTTACATGCTGCTGACAGGTACTTCAGCCCTTTTAAATGTGGAAGTTCCAGCAGTTCCTATAAAAACCAATAAACTCCTTATGAGGTCTGACAGCCAACTAGGAATTGGATTGGTTTTAATTGGGATTTACAACCCAGACTCACCTCCCTGTCAGCTGCTTTTTCTGAGGTCCTGGGTTACACCTGTGTGCACAAGCTGCTGGACCTCCCTTGTTAGGGTCAATTTACCTCTTGCTTCCAGTCTGTAATCTCAAGTTCTCTTATTTCAGAATATTTCAGGGAGTTTTCAGTGCATGCTGTCCTTTAAGGACTTGGGTTTGGGGTTTTTTTTGAGAAAACTCTTCCTTGACTTTGTTTTCAGAGCAGCCTTCAGGAACGTGGGTGTCTGAATCCACCCTGCTCCTGTATCCCTCTCTCCAGTGGATGTGCTGTGTTCCATAACATTTGTTTTATTCATGTTCTGGCTTAGTGAACAGCAGTGGTGAGAGGGAGCTGCTTGACTGTGTAACATTCTCTGCATACAGAGCAAAGTGACTGAGCCAGAGGGAACCTAAAACTGTACATACAAGGCAGTTCTGGCTCATATATTGCTACTTGCTCACCTGTATGAAAGGATTTTATTTAGGATGAAGAGTTTTCCATATTCCATGCAATAATTGTGAAGGGTGTGTCAACAAGAGTGCAGAAAAATAAATTTATGAGCTCACCCTGGTGGATTTGGCTGTTGATGGATGCACGTCTGAAGGATGTCCCCAGTGTTGATGGTTGGATCTCAGGACCTGCATTGTTCCTGTTTCTAAGTTAAATATTTTCAAGTCTCAGGATTATTTTGTCTTAAAAGTGCAGAACCATTGCAGGAGTGCTTTTTAAAATCTTATGGGAGACGTTAAGACTGATCAATACTTAATCTAAAAGGACATTAACATAGTTTTAAAAATCTTTAAAAACTTATTTGTAAAATAGCAGAAAAGAGAAAAATGAGCACTTTCTTCTTTCTCCAGGATTCTGGTGCCAGAGTAAGTGCAGGTAGTAATTTTTAAACTGTAGAAATGTGTGAAGTAAAAGCATCAAAGCCTTTGGCTCAGCTTTTTAAAATACTAAGACAATGCATCTCACATTTGTTTATATGCATGACATACCTTTGTCCTTGCACTTCTGAGATAAATGATGGCAGGTATGTACTCAGCTTTATTTAAAAAAACCCTGGGTTTTGGTGTTTTTGTAAGAGATTGATACAAATCACTGCATCCTTCCCTAGGAAATGTGTGTAAATATTAATAACTCTGTTCTCAGTTACTTGTGCCAGTGACTGAAATTATCAGGAAGTAGAAGATGGAAAGGCACCCAAATAAAACAGCATTTTTGAAAGGTTCTGGGAAAAAATTACTTCCTCAATGAGAGAGGTTCTGTAAAATTCCATGTATCACCAGAAAAAAAAAGAACCAAAACAGAAGTATGGAAGCAGAGAGCTGGTGTGAAACCCATTCAGTGAGACCTTGGGATTGCCCAGACTGACAGAAGGGCAGTACAGACATTTCAAAGGAGGCTGGGAGCAGTATCCTTGTGTGTTGGGTGTTCAGACCTGGCAAGTTCGTTAGCACTTATTAAATCACCTTTGTAGCTGAGATGCAGAATTGGCCAGGTGTTCTGTAATTCTTGCATGGTTAAAGCAGGCCAGGTCTTTCCTAACTCCTGCAGCTGAGGTCAGACTCCATATCCCAACTTTGGATCTCTGTGAGCAGAAACAGAGAAATTTCCTTGGTTTCTTGGTGGTGAATGGCTTTCCTTGAGGGGAATTCTGCATCCTCTCAGCATTCTCTTGGACTTAAGATAAAAGGGGAAGACATGAACACACACAGGGTACAGGCACAGTTCCCACAACTCCTGCAGGGCTTCTGTCTTCTGGAAGTTACTGGGATCTATCCTGGCACATTTTGAAGGGCCTCAGTTAATTCAGAGGTGCCCTAATCCTGTTGCTTTCTTGAAGAATGATATAAAATACTTCTGTATCAAAACTCATAGTCCTACCCAAATTTTTGGACTTGTAATGCTCCTTACCTTCAGCAAAGCAAATCATGGGAGGAGAATATCACTCAATGCATTTTACTTGCTCTGTGATTTTAGAAAATTAAAAGATTTGTGATCTTGCTCTGTTGTAATTCACGTAATGATTCAAGTAATTAATCCCAATAATTAGGATTTGGGGTATGTTCTGGTTTTGTCTGTTTTCCCAACTAGGTCGCAGTGCTAGCAGTTCTGGTAGAAACTTTTGGGTGAGTGGATTGGCTTCCACCACCAGAGCTACAGATCTGAAGAATCTGTTTAGCAAGTATGGGAAGGTAAGGAGTTGCTTTTGTTGGTTTGTTTTTGTTTTGGTGTTTGGTTTGTTTGCACAAGTGTGTTTGAAACTGTTAATAAGACTTTAAACTCTCATCACTGAATGTAGCCATGAAAGGAATCCAGTTATCAAAAATATTGTGGGATATCAAGGAAAAATCACTGGAGTACACACTGAATGACTGGGAGGGTTTATTCTGTTGCTCAGAATGTATAAAAATAAATATAAAATTCATTTTGTGGTCCTTTATTTGAAATAGTCAGCAACTGTTTACACACACTTCTGTGCTGCAGAAGTCAATTGTGAATTTATTAAAGATTTCCTTAGGCCTAGGTAAAATATGCAGTAAATGTTGAGACAGAATTACTGGGGAATATCTTAGGAATTCCTTAGTAAGTAAAATTTTAATTTATCAAGAGTTGGCAGTTCCTTTGAAAAACACTTATTTGGGCAGTTTGGGATATGGGGAGGTGTTGTTTGCTTTTTGCAGGCAGGGAAGGACCTGCAATTGCTGTTTTGGACAAACAAAATGTCAAATCTCCCTGTCAGCTGGAAAATTGAAGGAGTTCAATAAAAGGCTGATATCAGAGCCATCAGTAAGGATTTTTGTCAGACTTCTGAAGCCTATTTACAGATTACTACCAGCAGATTGCAGTAAATGCAAATTGTATGTGCTGACAATCAGCCATTGGATGTTTTACTGATGAAAATACTCTGGAACTTAAAAACTACTTTACAAATAGATACAAAAATGGATTAATTGTAGCACAACTTGGAGTTTAACTGGTAAAACCTTTTAAATGCTCCTTGTAATGCAATACTTCCATTGATTTGCTTAGAATTCCATCTAGTAACCTAAAATGTTGATCATAGAGATGTGCCACAAAATTTAAATGTAATTAAAAACTAAACAACAGCCAACCTAGTATTTGGCTCTAGATAGATGCCATGGTACCATTTAGTAATTTAAATAAAATATTGTTACTTTCTTCAGGGTATTAGAGGCAGAGCTTCTTGGAAGTAGATGTACTTGTGCAATAAAGCAAATGCTCAGAAGTAGGTTCTTTATTCAGCTGTACTTTAAAACATCACTCCTGTAACATGATTGATTTCTGTATTACAAAGTGAGCTGTCTTGAATATCTGAGCATATATAAACACCATTTGTGTGACTTTCTCAAGCTCTAGATTTTGGGAAAACTTCTTCTTTCTTAAAGATTGAAGATAACATTGTTGATCTGCCTCAGCAGTGACATATAAACATTTTTTGGAGGGTGGGTGGTACTTAGCAGTTGAGCATTAATGTGGAAATTTTCTTAAAAGTTTGTATTGGTTTTTACTATTTTATACTAAAGCAAAGTGATGTTGTTGATGTAAAGTTAGATGCCTTTAAAAAAAGAAATGATTGTCACCCTTGTGTCTTTCTCTGGAAAAGAATTCAGTCTTTGTCTCCTACTTCTTGGTGTTCAGCTTTTGATGCATTCCACTGGTAACAGAAACATGGTTGGCTCCAAGCAATGCTCCTTTTGTATTTGCTAATCTTTCAAAAAACAGAACTTCCCTGCATGCTAATGGCCAGGAATTAAAAAGAGCAGAAGTGGAGCTTGTAGTTCTTGCTGTTTAACCTTGGGGACTTGTCACAGGGGGAGTAATTCCTGGTGTTTTTTGGGAAGGTGGTGGGAGCCAAAGTGGTGACCAACGCTCGCAGTCCCGGCGCTCGCTGCTATGGCTTTGTCACCATGTCCACGGCCGAGGAGGCCACCAAGTGCATCACTCACCTGCACAAGACAGAGCTGCATGGCAAGATCATTTCTGTGGAAAAAGTGAGTACTGGGCCTCAGAGATACCGAGTTCCCAGCAGATTGTGCAAATGATCGAGGCCACATTCTCAGCTGATGATGTGCAAAATAAATTTCAGGCAAAAAATGAACCCGCTGGGAAGAAGACAAGTGAAAAAAAAGAGAGTGAAGCAAAGAGAGAAACAGTCAGTGAGAGGTAATGTGTTAAAAATTCTCCTACCAAAGGTGTTTTGCTGTTCTTCAGTATGTATTGATGTCAGGAGAAACTAAACTTACAGCAAGAATTTCTGTGGTAAACATTCAAAAAGAGGAGTACATGGCTTTTTATCAGCTTTTACTGCAAGATAGCCTTCAGTTGATGTTCAGTGCTAAATTGAAATGTTTCTATTGTGTGCTTTAAAGTAGTCATTGGAAAGTTGCATTTTCAAGCACACCTTTTAATTTAGCTGTATTTGAGGTTTAGTAATGATTGTGGAGCTTTCCTATCTTAAATCTGTAGGAAAGCCCATATGAGAATTTTGATCAGTGTGTCACTGTTTCTTCGTCACCTTGTGTCTCATTGGAACAGGGTTTCCTCCAGGTCCCAAACAGTTAAAACAGAGTTGTCCAAGATCTGTTCCCAGATCATGTTCCTCTTGAGCACTGTGCTCTTCCTCTCTAACACTGCTCAAAGTGGCACTAAGAGAGTGAATTAAACACTAAGAACTTGGCCTTCTTGAATTATCTTCTTGAGGCATATCTTCTATTAAATGCTACTTGCTGAGAAGTTTTTGCTGTTGTTTCATCCAGTTGCCTGACAAAAACAGTTCATTGTCATATTGTGTAAAAACTTTGTGGGCATTAAGCACGTGGTGGTGTGAATTTGTCTTCGTGATTCGAGTTGAGATCCTGAATCCTGGCCAAGTTTGTTGACTACTGCACAGGGTGGTCTGAATATCTTGTTTTATGGTGCAGGAAGGAAATGTTTGGAAATCTAATTATGATTGTTGTTACATCAGAGTTCTACTTTGTTGCTGGCATTTCCCTTGAATTTTCTTTTCTCTTAGTCTGTGTTAGGCTAATCTGTATCAATATCTATCCACAGACCAGGTGGTCCTAAAAGAGATGAGAAATCTGACCAAAAAGATGATCCCAAAAAGACAGAAGAAAAAGATGAAAAGGAAAAAAAAGATAAAGATGACCAGAAATCTGGTTCATCAGATCAGCCTAAAACTATTAAATCAGGTAATTTGATTGTTGGTGTTTTATACAGATATGTTGATGTAGGAATATTTAATTGTAGGTAGTTCTTTCCAAAGATATGTTCTAGGATAGTATCAGATTTTTAGTTGGAAATCCAGAATAAATAAGGGGTAGGAGAGATGTTTGAAATTTTGTAATCCTTAAAAGAAGTACCTGGATAGGTGGAGTGAAATAATTGATTTTGAAGAAAGGGTTAAATGCCCATTTTCACATTTTAGAGAACGCAGGTCATGTAGTTGACTGTTTCTTTCCACTTCTGATTTATTTAGGAAGTAAAGGAACAGAGAGAACAGTAGTCATGGATAAATCCAAAGGAGAACCTGTTATTAGTGTGAAAACATCCACTACATCAAAGGACAGAGTAAGTGATGCTTCTGCATGGGAAACATTTTCCTTAGTTCATATTTTTAGTAGGATCCTGAATCCTGCCAGGCTGTTTAGAACCCATACTTGTCTTGCCAATTTGTCCAATTAGAGTTTCTATAACATGGTTTTAATTGGTAAAATACCTCTCATTTGGCTGATATAGCACTCATTTTGCTGCTCAAATCCTGCCTAACAAATGGGGCAAGGTACTAATGTATTAATATATGGTGTCTGTAATGGTAAAAAAGCAGCTTTTGGAAAAAAGCATGGACCAAGCCTTGAGATATGAACTGTACACATGAGAACAGAGCACAGAGTATTGTTTGTGGTGGTTGTCCTTTAATAAATTAAAGTTTCTCTCTTAAATACAGAGTGTTAAGAGCCAAGACCGCAAATCAGAGAGCAGGGAGAGACAAGGGATTGTGCCCTTTGACAAAATCAAAGCACAGCGAAAAATGAGGGAGGCAGAGCAGCGCCGGTAAGAGCAGCACTGACATTGTTTGGAGTTTTCTCCCTAAAACAGATATAATTTTTATTTCAAATTAAATAAGACAGAGAGAGGAAAAGGCCTTCAAATTTTTTCCCCACTTGTAACTTTGTTCTATTCATCTGAGTATCTGTTGGACCTAATATAGATTTTTTTTTTTTGGTGGGGCTTTTTCTTTGTTTTTCTATGTTTAATAGGTTTTGTAATTTTTAAAGGTGATAATTGCCATCCTTCAAATTCCTTGCTAGAACTGTGACCTGAATTCCATGTTCTCCACACATTACAAAACTTCTATTTCTCACCTAAAAGTAGTTGAAATGGGCAGGAGAAAAATGCTTTTGTTATTTTTATTGAAGAGGAAAAAGTTTCTCCCTCATAGTTAAATTCCTGAGCTTTCGTGGAGTCGTTATCCACCATTATCCACCATTATCCACTATACCATCCTGCCTTTCTTCACAGAAATAAAATATTCTTCCCAGATACTTTATTTCAGTATAAGAAATGAACTGTGGGCATTTGGATTCAGATTCTCTTGGCCTATAGAATTATTTGTAGGCATTTGGATTCACATTCTCCTGACCATATAGAAGTATTTGTGGGCATTTGGATACACATCCTCCTGACCTATAGAAGTATTTATGGCCATTTGGATTCACATTCTCCTGACCATATAGAAGTATTTGCCCCCAGGGATGGGTTTTGTGGGAGTCATTTGATCAGTCTCTAAACTTGTGTGTACTCTTAGTGTCTTCCCTCCACACCCATGTAATTTCATGGGGATGATGCAAGTTTGCAGCCACTGTGGTTTTAATTTTTAATGCTCTTTTAACTTCCTTTCTTTGTTGAGGCATTACACGTGTGACTTCTGTCTCTGTTCAAACAGCACCCGCGAGCGCCGGGAGCGGCAGCAGCACCTCCAGACCATCCGCGAGCGGGAGGAGAGGGAGAGGCTGGAGATCGCTCGGGAGAGACTGGAAATTGAAAGGCAACGCCTGGAACGGGAACGGATGGAGAGGGAGAGGCTGGAAAGGGAACGGATGCACATCGAGCACGAGAGGAGGAGGGAGCAGGACCGGATCCAGCGCGAGAGGGAGGAGCTGCGGCGCCAGCACGAGCAGCTGCGCTACGAGCAGGAGCGGAGATCTGCCATGAGGAGACCCTATGACATAGATGGCAGGTAAAGCCACCAAATCCTGACAGTGCCAGTGGGAAATGGCACTGCCCAGGTTCTGCCTGGACTGGAAAAAGCCATACACGCACTCTTAGCAGTTGTTGGTTGCATTGTGTTTAATAGCCCAGGTTTTTCAATGCCCTTTTGAACTGAATTGCCCTTCTGTTGGTTTGGAAGGAGGAGCAATATCAAAAGGCATTATCTGGGCTGAAATGAGTCTGCTTTTTCTTTCAGGAGGGATGATCCATACTGGCCAGAGGCAAAAAGAATGGCCATGAATGACAGGTACCACTCAGATTTCAGTCGCCAGGATCGCTTCCATGACTTTGATCACAGAGATCGTGGGCGTTACCAGGAGCATTCAATAGACAGGTTGGTGTCTTATCTCCACTGCTGCCTGAAAACAAAATACAAAATATATACTTAACATCACATTTTACTGCCTTTCCTGTGTGCTTAGTTTGTATTTTATTTTTCAAGTGCTACTTAGTGGTTATGGACTTTCTCTTCCAAAACCATGAGAAGATTTGTACTGTGCCATGAGTTAAAGCTTCAGGCAGGCTTGGTCAGAGTGTTTTGCGATGCTGTTTCACATATTCGTAGGATTTTGAAAAACTTCTAAGTAATATTGTTGGCACCTAGAATTTTAACAAGAATATTTTGGTTTATATGTTAGGACTAACTGGGTTTCCCAGGAATCCAAAATGTGTCACATTTTCTATATGTTCCAGCTGTTTATGTCGTTTGTGGATAATATGGCACGATGTGGGAGCAGGATTTTTCATCTGTGTTGTTAAATAAATGGATTATTTAATAATAAATTATGTTAAATGTTATAGACTGCTGTGTGTTTTACTATCACAGTCTGATTCTAATTTTTGTTTCTAGGAGAGATGGATCCAGGACAATAATGGGAGATCGGGATGGACAAGTGAGTTGCTTTATGGAGCTGCAGAAATATCTTTACATCTTATGGTTTTCTATAGTGTGTGTGTCAGATTATATTTCAGTAGTTGAGAATTACATTATATCTACTAAAATATGTTGGAATAATCAGATTGTCTTGTTTACTTCAATAAGATGAAATTCAATTCAAAGACTTGTTTATTATAAAAGTTAGATATACTTTTTCTGATAGATATCAAAGCAAGTGAGTTGTGTCAAAATACAGTATTCCAAAAGATTGCATAGAAGAGGCAAAAGTACAAATTCACTCTGTGAGGTTACATGGCAATAGCAGCTGAACTGTAGAGATGTCTGTGTTTGGGAGCTGGGTGAAAGACCTTCAGGGGTCATACAGGTAGAGACAGAGTCATAGGATCCTCAGTGGCCTTTACTGTGAGGTTTGGAGGGACCTGGATAGGCTGGAGAGTTGGGCTGATGGGAATATCCTGAAAATCCTGGGCTGATCTTACCGATGTGCTTTAATAACTCATGGGAGGGAGGATGAGGATAAAAGTGTAGCCAGGTGCCACTCAGTGGTGCCCATGGACAAGAGGGTCAGTGAGCACAAACTGAAACACAATTCCATCTGAAGAGGATCCAAATCCCCTTAAACTGGGAGCACTGGAACAGATTGCATGGAGAGCCTGTGTAGCCTCTAGCTGGGAAGATCCTCAAAACCCCCTTTGGGAGACTCTGCTGGGAAAGCCTGGACCTGGCTGACCCTGAGTGGATATCAGGTGGTCCCTTCCTTCCCAGATGATTGTGAGATGGAGGAATTAGAGCTGAGCAGCTTTGGGCAGTGAGCAGGGCTGTGCTGTGCAGCCCTGTGAGAGCTCTGTGCCTTCCAGCATTATCCAGACGAGCGTCACGGAGGCCCCGACCGGCACTCGCGGGACTCACGGGAGAGCTGGGGAAGCTACGGCTCCGACAGGAGGATGAGCGAGAGCAGAGGGATCCCCCCACAGTCACGGTTGGTACTGAAAACTCCTCTTCTTGTGCACCTAAGGAATGTTTCTATGTCAGAGCTTTTGGAAGATGTTTTTTCCAGCTGTCACCAAAGGCTTGTTGCATGGACTGCAGATGATTTGATGCCTTGTGCATCAAAACATGCACTTAGCTGAGTTTTTCTAATAACTTCCCATCTTAAAGTCATAATGTTTTCCATTAATTTTGGCTAACATTACTATCTAAGCTTGCTATTTTCAGGATAGTGGTTCTCCCCCTATATCCTATTTAGTTATCATCTTAGTTGGTTTGAGCAGAAAGATTCTTCTGAGATTTTACTTAACAGATAGAAACATAAACACAAGAATCACATGAGCCTTGGTAAAGCATTTGAGTAAGTTTGTGACTTAGATTCAAATATAAAAACTATTTCATGTGTCTGGCTCATGTGAAAAGATGGGAATTTCATGTCTTCACAGGGATGGACGTGAGTGGGGAGATCACAGTCGAAAGTTTGAAGGGCACCAAGATCGTTCCTGGCAGAGCAGCGTGGATGGAGGGATGATGGGACGGGATCATGAGAGATGGCAAGGTGTGCTTCTTGCACAGCTCCTTAGCTGTGCTGTGTAAAATGCAGACATTATTATCCTTGAAGTAAAACTCTTGCTGTGGATATAAAGGAAGCCTTTGAACTTTTTTAGGTGGCGGTAGAGGCAGACCTGGCCATGTGATGCATCGTGGAGGCATGTCAGGGTAAGAACTTTACAAGGAGCAGAGTGTTTGTTTTCCTGTTAAGGGACGTTTCTTCTATTTAAATTTGCCAAAGAAGCATGGGAGTATCAGTTATCTAATTTGTTACTTAAATGCCAAGGAATAATAAAATATCCCCATGGTTTTTATGTAGTGCATTTTATGGAAGAGTAAAAACAAAAAGGACACCCATTCTAGCAATCTGACTTATACCAGCATGAGGGAATATTAAAATGTCTGTATCCCTTTGCAGGCGTGGCAGTTTCATGCAGGGTGGCAATCAGAGTCAGATCATGCATGGAGGAGGAATGCAAGGAGAAGGATTTGCTGGCCAGGAAAGGGCAAACAGACCGAACGATCCTCGTTTCAACCGTCGCTACTGATTGTGTTTGGTTTTTAATGCAAGGTGGCAGGTGAAACAAATCTGTTACCCAGGGTTACCATTAATTGTAACTTATGGGCTACTGTAAGTGTAATTTTTTTTAAGCTGCTGCCATATTATGTCACTCAATCCAATGTGAACTCATTTGTTTTGTAAGGTGTTGTTCATATGCCATTTAAAAATGTTTGTTAATGAAGCATTCCATTTTCCATAAATAAACGCCAGTTTACAGTTACTTGCTTTGTTTCAGCAGTCCCTGGCAAACAGATTCCTTCAGCTTTGTGTTAAACCATAACTTTGTTTCAAAGATGAAGAGTCAAAATGCCTTACAGGTGTACCTTTGCACTCCCAAGAAATTGTGAAATACTGTGTTTTACCTCAGAGCTGTCAGTTACCAACCCTGGTAAAACCATGGCCCATGTGCCACCATGAGAGATCCACCTTAGTGGATCACAGCTGTCAAAGTTTGAATGCCCTGCCACTGCAAAATTGCCACAGGAGCTTGTAGGGCAAGTGGTGAAGAATTCTTTTCACCTGGTGTCATGTGCAACGTAATGTCTGAAAAAGGAGTTACATTCTGTGATAGCAGCACAGCTTCTGCAAGAGAAAGCACAGAGGTGCTTGTGACCTTCTTGCAGGTGCTTGTCAGGATCACTTTATTTAGCTTCTGATAGATCAGGGTAGTCCAAAACTCCACCAGTCTTACAGCCCAGTAATTCTAGCAATCCATAACTTCCTTAGAAGCACAAACTGGCTGTGCTTTGGCATAATTTTGTGCTGAGGAACTGACATCATCAAGATTGGTGCAAATGATCTGTTGCTTTGTCATATCAAAGTTAAAATTTGTCTTTGTGCGGACATCTCTGGAGCAACATGACCATAGCCTTACCCTGAAATGGTTTTTATGATGTCAAGAGGAAAACAATCCTGTTGCTTTCATTTGTAGGATTTTTTCCATATTTAGAGAAGGAGTTTTTTTCATGAGTTGCCTGAAGATATTTTTTCATTCATCAATGGAGAAAGCATATTACAATAATGAAGCTTTGGAGAGTAATCATCAAAGGGCAAAGAAGTGGTACAGAAGATCCTGAAAAGCATGGAGAACTCAAGTTCTGAGTATACCAGAGGTGCAGTATTCTGTTTGTACATGGTGTGCTCTGCTCAAAGTGGTTACATTTGGTTTGAAGCAAAACCCAGAGAGGAAGACTCTCTAGATGAGTACAAGAATTTCATTAGTGGGAGGTTTGGCCTGGTGAGAAGGGCAAGTAGACTTTGACCAAAGTTGTGCTGCTTCAAGAACAGTAGACATTGGAAAGTTAAAAGAAGAAATGGGGCATTTATAGAGGTTATCTGGGTCCTGGGGTGCAGTGAAGCATCTGGCACCTGTAGGACACAACTCCAAGGTTTACTGAGCTTGAAGCTTCCATCTGGAGCATCAGGTTTAAGAGCTGCTGATGGACCCATCCTTCAGGAATTAACTTAAGCACTTTTTAAAGCCATTTGCATCTTAGCCAAATCCTCTGAAATCTCTGGGCAGTTGGCTTCATCATGTTTCTATTTGTTAAAAAAAGAAACAAAACTGCAAATCCCTCTTCATCCTGGTGTTTTAAATTTGCTACTTGGGTTACTTGGGTAAGGACTCGCCCTTCTCTCCCCTCCTGCTGTTCCCTGTTCTGCAGCTGTGTTTTGGCTTATTCTGTAATTACAACAATCCTATCAAAAAGGGTTAAAAACACAATCAATTTGTAACTTTATTTTACAATAGTGGTGCCCTCCAGGCTACTGGTGCTCCTTCCATTTGCCTGGGCTGTGACTGAAAAGTGACCTCATGGAAGTTTTCATCCCCATTAAAACATGCAGAGTCTGCCAACTGGGGCACAGTGCAAGCTAACAAAAAGTTTCATGCAGATAAACTTTGCTCAGTTACTTTCCCCTGTGCTTGTATAAGCATCCTAGGCCATCTTTTACAGGATGTTTTACCTTGTATTTTTAATGTTTTTTTGAACTCTTGTTGGCTTGGTTTGAATTAGATGGCATTCACCTTCAAGATTAATTCAGCTTCAGAATAATCTGTTTAATTTCCAAGCTTTAGAATAGAAGCTGTTCCTCAGCACAGGGCCATCACTTCATCACAACTCATCTGTGATTCCTGGAGCCTTGGATCAGTGTTAAGACAAAGCAATTATTCCACTCTGCAGGCTAAAACCAAGCCAAATACAAATGGAAGTTCCAAAGTCTTTTATTGTAGCCCTTACACGGCCGAGCTGCCCTCCAGAGGGGTGGATTGGGAGAATCCTGAACCCTGGAGAACGTTTTCATTTCACAAGATCCTTCACATATTTCCAGCCTTCTGCTGTGTATTCACAGGCCCTGGTGGGAGCTACAGACAAGGCAGACATGACTCTGTGCACTCCTGCAAGGAAAGCAGAGAAGAATTAGCCCAAGATCACCCTCATTCAAGCCAAATGCCCCATTTCCAATACCACTATTGTAGATCTCTTTAGGCCCTGAGCTTTTGTGACACAGAAATTCCAATTTCAGGGCCTGTACATGAGTTAAGATAAGACTGAGCTCAGTTCTTTCTTTGATAAGGCTGAGCTCAATTCTTTGTTTTAAGTCCTGTTTTATTCTGGCCTTGCCACAGACTCCATGGGTGATGCTGGACATGTCATAGTTATTTGTGGATTGTGTTTCCTCACATGAAGACTCTTTGCTGCACCATAAAAACTGTATTACTAGGTATTTATAACATGCTTTGGCCCTCAAACAAAAATGTCTAAAATTCTAATAACAATGGGAATGAATGCCCATCCCTTCTGAAAAGCCAAAGACTGAGTTCAGACTCAGTTAGTGAGCAGTTATTTTACCTTTATTCCAGGAACCAGAGAGGGAAAAGTCAATTTTTGGAGTGGATGGAAGCTAGAAAGAAAGGGAGAGACAAAGTATCAGCACTCAAGGGGTTTCACTTGGAATTCACATCACCCTGGCAAAGCCTCTTGACCTCAGATCTCAAAAATACTTAGGTGCCTACTCTCTGTAAGCCTCAAAAGGGACCAGACATGATGCTTCAAGTCTGGGCTTTGCTCTTTCCTGCAATATAAAGTAGGTGCAAAAGGTGGAACATATTATTTAGGTGCTCCTGAAAAAAAAACAAAACAAAACAAAAACAAAACCAAAAATCTCCATAGCTGTCTCTCTTAGTTTATAGTTGTCTATAATAGGAAAATTGTTTTTCAAACTTTAGGCAAAGGCCTCTTTTTTTCTGAGGATTTTAAAAACTAAGAACTACTCACAGAGGAGGGACCTCTTCAATTTAAATTCAACTTGATGAACTTTTAGCAATGTAAAAAATTGGGAGGATAATGTTTTCATTGTTTTTCTTAAAAACATGTAGGATCCTTCACAAGAAGCATAGAAATACCACTACATAGTGAAATACCTCCCAGAGCATGTTTGCAATCCCCTTCTTGACCCTGCATAGGCTGGGTACCCCTCTGAAATCTGTGAGCAAAGTCTCTGCCCCAAATTTAGAATTTTATTCACCTTCCATTTCAATCCTCTTCAAAATATTTGCCATGTGAAATCCAGTTTCAAGAGTAAAACTCCTGCCAGCCTCACTGGAATCAGAATATCACCCCCACATTTTCTCTTCCTCATTCAGAGGAGGTGTCTGTGTTGCAGGGACCCCTGAGCAGCTCTTACCTCCCAGCCCAGGTAATTTGTCCACTCTTGGATAGCTGGAGGCAGCGTTTCTTGAGCTTTTTTGAGTGCTTCAGCACCTTCTGTGCCACTGCCCAGAAGCCCCTGGTCATATGCTACATACACAGCAGCTCCAGCCAGGCCTCCTTTGATGAGAAACCTGAAAGAATTGAAAGCAGAACAGTTCAGTTTCTGTTCTGACCATCACTGCATCTCTCTCAGTGGTTGTGACTGCCCAAGAGGGTATCAATAAAGAAATCTCATGTCTTACTGCAGGCAAAAATTGGTAGAAAAATACCTACCTATCTTCTTTGCCTTCCTAGGACAACTATTCCCTGTCAGGCCCTTGAAACTACACCTAATTCACATTTTATCAGTGATGGCTTTCAATATTAAAATGAGAAAGTGTCAAGTTCCTCAAGAGCACATGCCACTTTTTAAAGCCTGAGAATCACTGGCATATTCCCTGCTAAAAGCAACTAAAAGATTTTGCAGTGGGCAAGCCATCCATGTTAATAACGTGGTTCTTCTTGATAAATCTGACATTTATCTAATAAATCTGACAGACACCAATATCTTGTTAAGCTCATTACAGTCCGGTGAACACCTGGCCATGGTGTTTCCATTGCCAAGGCTTTTAAAGTTTCCTTGCACGATGTGCAGACACCAGTTTTACAGCTGTGACGGCAAACTACATAAAGGGAAGACGGGAATACTTGGCTTTCACTGGCATTTCCATCATAAATAAGAGATCTGAGCGACTGACTTTCCCAGACTCACAGGGCAGAAAGATGTTTTCCCTTTAAAAAACCCTTTCCCTTTAAAAATAGAAAAAGCTGTTGTACAAGGGGACAACCCAAAACTTGGCAGACAGCGCTACTGCAGTAGTAGGACACACGACAAATACAAGAGAGTCGACAAAAAGGAATTTTAAGTCGTGTATTCACACGCATTTCGGGGAAAAGGGATTTCTCTGCTAAAATGCACCGTTCTCCCTCAAGGATACTCCTCTGCACTCCCTCCCTGTGGGTGTACGCTCAGCTCCGAGCGCCGCGCTGTTCCGGGCTTATGTTACATGTCCATGCTCGCCCGCAGCCGGGGCAGAGCCCTGCCCGGCGTGTGCAGACACACACGGGGAGCTGCGGTCGCGGGGGCAGGCGAGGCCAAGGGCGCGGAGCGAGGCGAGCAGAACCCAGGGACAGAGCCGGCCGCGGGCCTGGGGACGGGCCGGGGAGCACTGAGGAGCGGGGGGCGGCGTGAGGCGCGGGCCGGGCGGGGAGCACGGAGGGGAAGCGCCGTGCGGAGGGGAAGCGCCGTGCGGAGGGTGCGGGAGGGCAGGGGCCGGGCGGAGAGGGCCCGCGGGACTCACTTGACAGCGGGCAGCAGGCGGGCGGCCATGGCGNGGGCGTGAGGGGACCGGGCAGGGCTGGGCAAGGCTAAGGGGCGTCAGGGGGCCAGGCAGGGCAGGGCTGGGGGCATGAGGGGCCGGGTGAGGCTCCTGCGCCTTTGTGGCGCTGTCCCCGCCGCCTGTTTTGTCGCGCTGTGTCGCAGCGCGGTGGCGGAGCAGCTCATCCCGCTGCTCTTCTTATCCAGACAAGGCTCCATCCTGTGGGCTCTGCCGCCGCCTCCCTGCTGAGATCCGGCTGCTTTGAGGTCACTGCTGCCAATTGGCATCAGTCTTTAATGAATTAAGCGTTCTCTAAGATTAGACACGAGGGGTTTTTTTCTCCTCTAGGCTCGCCGTGTGTGTGTGTGGAGGCTGGCTGTGAGTGCAGAGGGCTGTGGGAATTGCCGGTGAAAGATCCTTTTTATCCTTGAGTAAGGTGGCTGTGGCTCCCAGGAGAGAGACCCCTCAGGTGGGCTCTCGGTTCTACAAAAGCCTTTACGTGCCTCTCGCAGGTTGGCTCCAGGCATCAGAGAAAGGAGAACACAGTATTATTTTGGCTGAAGTTCTCAGCTTCAAGACTTCACTTTGTTCCTCACAACTCGGAAGGATATGAAGCCAATTGGAAAAGTGCTCTGTGCTACAGGGGTTGTAGCTGGGCTCATAGCTTTCTTCTGGAAAGACGACTTTAACCCAGGTAGGCTCGCCAGGGGGATGATTTCAAGCTGAAATATGTGACACAAAGGAAGAGGTTGAATTTTCTAACTTTGACTGATGGTCTCATTCCTGCCCGTAGTCTTACTAGAATTGGTGGCCCCAAAGCAATGTTTCATTCCCAGAAACAAAGAGAAACTTGAAACAAAGAGGAAGACAAAATGGCGTAAGAGCAGGGATCCTGGTGTCTCTGTGAGGGAAAGAAATGGCACTTTGCTACTGCCTTGCTCTTTTTATGTTTTGGTTGTAAATTCCTTGGTGTCAAGAACCATCTCTATAGGTGTACAGTGCCTGGCACAAGAGGGCTGATGGCAAAGAGTAAATGATATGCAGAAAGCACATAGCCTGGTTTCTGCTTTGTGTTGTACAGCCTCTTAGAAGGTGAAAAACAACTTGGTTCTAGAAAGATTTTGGTCTAGCAAACCAGGCAAAGGCCCTGTGACACAGCTAACTGGCGTCATCATGTCATTGCATCATCAGTCCTGCCTCTTCTAGTTTTGGAGAAACACCAAGAATTTTGAGCACTTGGGTGCATCTTTCTTCTTTAATGCTCTGCCAGTTGTTGAGGGCAGCTCCTCTGCTGCTTTCTTCACTTACTTCTGTATCTTTTATTCTGTTTCCCATAAAAAAGAGAGCCTGTCTGGTGCCCGTGTTCTTGTGACTGGAGCCAGTGCTGGGATTGGAGAGCAGATAGCTTATCACTATGCCAGATTTGGTGCTGAAATTGTGTTGACTGCCAGAAGGGAAGCTGTGCTGCAGAAGGTAAGAACCTCATCCTTGTATGGGGGAAGACATGAGAGATTCAGGCTTTTACCAAACCAACAACAACAAAAAAAATCAGTTGTCAGCATGGTAAATTTTCCTTTGGAACTGTTGAGCATAAACCCAGAAGACAAGTTGGCCAGTACAAGAAGATGCAGTGCCTGAACTTTTAACTGCCTGAACATTTATTTATATGATGAGATGGTGTGAAGCTGCATCAGGGAGCATTCAGGGTGGACATTAGGAAAATGTTCTCCACTGAGAGGATGATCAGTCACTGGAATAAGTTTCCCAGGGAGAAGTGGTCATGGCACCAAGCCTGTCAGATTTCAAGGAACATCTGGGCCATATCCTTAATGCTGTGGTTTGATTTGAGGGAGCCCTGTGAGGAGCAGGGATTTGGATTTGATGACCTTTATGGGTCCTCTTCAGTTTGAGATATTCCATGAGCTACAATTCCTGTGCAATATTGTGCAGCTTTTCAGAGTCCAAATTGTTCTATTTGTAGCTGTTTTGTTAAAAACTCAAGACTTTTTGTGGGTTAAATGCTTTTTGACCAACTCAAACAGATGAGACTTCTTCATCTGTACTTTATGAAACGGGACAATATTTAGAAAGGGTAACTCTTTATTGTGGGCATGTGTGACTTCCAAGGAAAGTTGTTCACTGTGAAATGGTGCAAAAGGTGAGTTGGGGACAGTGAGCATAATAATAGTTCCTAATGACTAGAAGGCATTATTTCAGCAAATAGCTAAAACTGTATATCATTGCCTGCCACATTCACACACTCAACATAGCAAAGGAATTATGAGAGATGAATTCTTTTCCAGTTATTATTGAAAAAAGAGAAGAATTTAATGTAAAGCATAACCCTTGTCCCAGCAGATTTCTCCTGAAAAGGATTGGTTTTTTTTTCCAGTGAATCTTGATACTGTCCCAAAGTAGATTGTTTAAGCAGACAGTTAAATAGAGGTAACCCTTTGCAGGATGCAGATTCAAAGTCTGGATGCAGAATGAGTTCTCCATGGCCCAAACAGTGGTAGATTTTAAATTAAAGTGTGTCTCTCTCCAGAAGTGATTCTCACTGACTGTAGTATGTGCTTTATGGTGTCTTTCCCCTATTCTTTTTCCAAACAGTTTAATCTTTGGGGTGTGTTCTTTTTCAAGGTGATGGAGAAATGCCTGACACTTGGAGCAAAGAAAATATTTTATATCCCTGCAGATATGTCTTCCCCTTCAGAGCCTGAAAAGGTGGTTCAGTTTGCTGTCCAAAAGCTGGGTAAGCATCCTGGGCATTTCTTTGGCTTTCAGGTGTGTGCACAGTTCTCATTCTAACAGGAGCTTCCTGCTTCAGTTCCCTGAACTGAGAAAGGTGTTAAGGACATAGATGTACCACCAGAACTAAGTTCTGAGCCTGAATCACGCTGAAACATAATTCCAGAGAGTTGTTGTCAAAGTCAAACAGTTTTCCTTTCCATTCTACTCCTGAGGAGCAGTCAAAGCTGCTCCCAGATGGGCATATTTAATCTGTCTTCATGGTGAAGCACTTCCCAGCCTTCTGAGGGGGTGGCTCAGCCCTCCTGGCCTTTCTGAGCTCCCTGGTTGAAGGGGATGAGCCCCTGGTGTCACTGCTCTTTCTGCTGTCCAAGGGGGCCTGGATTACCTCGTGTTGAACCACATCGGCACCAACCGTTTCCAGGAGTGGAGCGGAGATGTGGAATACACCCGCTGGCTGATGCAGGTGAGGCTCCCCAGCTCACCTGGGACTGGCTGAGCCTGGCAGCTCCTGGGACAGCTCTGGGAAGCTCCAAGGCAAACCCAAGCCTGTGGCAGTGGTTTGTAGGAATGCACCCCATACCCAAGCATGTGTCTCCATATAGTGAAGAGTTTGGGGTTCACCTCAAAACCTTTTAAGGAAAGAACACCAGAAGTTTCTTTGCTCTCCTAAAAATAATTGGCTCAGTGCCAAGACAAAAACACTGATAGGTCTGTTTACTTGTTCTTCAAAAAAGTAGCTATTCTCTATTAGCTGTTTGCAAAAAACCCCACCTAAATAATCCAATACTTAAGGGAGAGCACGAGGCTTCTCAGTGCATTCTCAAGCTGTTGTAGCAAGTATATGGAACCTGCCCTATACTGTGCTTGGCTTTGTTCTTTGTTTTTTGTATTATTTTCTTCCTTTATTAAAACCTTTTTGCTTTTTCAAGACATACTCAACCATGCCGACTTGCTATTGATTTAAGCCATTTTCTGTGAGGTGCTGGACACCCTCAGAGGTATTGAGAGACTCAAAAATGGTTGAGAACAATCCTTTTACTTTATTCCTGTTTGAAGTCAAGCAGTTTGGAGGCTCTGTTGCTGGAGAGGTGTTTTGCACAGATGTTGTACATTTGTGAAGAGGAATGTTTGGGAAGAATTTCAGACTCCTTCCTTTTCTCCTTCTTACCTCCCTTTAGCCCAGGAGGATTGATGGGCAGTTCCAGGCAGTTGTGTTCAGTTCAGGAAGGTCTATAAATGAGCACCCAGCACTTCCTACTGGTCTATGGCATGTGCACAATTGCAGAACACAAAATTGTTTGAAATGGTGGCTGCCATTTGAGTCTCTGTTCACAGATTTAGAATTTTCCTGTAGAATCACCCTGGTGCCAGGTTTTGGGGCCATGGAAATGAAGAGCTGTTTTCTTGATTCAGTCTTCTTCATTCAGGTGGGTCATACTAGTTTCTATTTCATTTTGGAAAGAGACATTTTGCTGGAGAGTAAGGTAAGAAATTCTTATAATTTAAGAGAGCAGTCAAGCTCTGAAGAGATGCTGAATTTTGTGCCTCATTGTAGTCTGAGTTCAGTCAAGAGAAACTTAAAAGAGAGGCAAACTGAGACTTTGGTGTCTTTGATTGGGATTGCAGGCAGACTAAAGAATAGCATAAAGAAAAAGCAGGGACAGCTAATTTTATCTTGTCAGGAAATCTGTATGTTAAAGCCCAGGAATAACCTTTGCTCTGAATCTTCTTCACTGCTTTTTCTGGAATCTGAAAAACTCATGGATGCAATGTTTGTCCCCTTCTTTAGAGATGATTTTTGTCATTTGAAGTTTGAGAAGGCAATTCCAAACCATGTTCTTTTCCATTTCTGACCCCTCTATTGACTTTCTTGGCTCATGCTTTCAAACCCTCTTGCTTCTTCCATGTCTCCATTTATCATTCCAGGTGAATTTTTTGAGTTATGTGGCTCTTGCAACAGCAGCTCTTCCCACCCTGGAGAAGAACAGGGGTGCTCTGGTGGTTGTTTCTTCCCTTGCAGGTTGGTGGCTTTACCTGGGATAAGTGCTGGTCTCATGGGAACAGTGGTTCCCAGTACTGTTCATATTTCTCTGTTGTACAGTTTTCAAACTGTGCTTTTCATAGCATATATAATAATATTATAATAAATATATAATAATATAATAATATGTATTCTAATATATAAAGGAAGACTCACCTGAACAGAACATGAGTTGATACAGTATAACAAAGCCTGCATCTTTTCCCAGATTCCCTCTCCATGGATCCTCCTTACACCCGGTTTCCTGGTGTTTTCCATTCTCCTTTTTCCCTTTCCAGGGAAAATGCCCACTCCCTTCACCACTTCTTACTCTGCCACCAAGTTTGCACTGGATGGATTCTTTGGCTCACTGCGCCACGAGCTCATCATGCAGAAGAGAAATGTGTCTGTCACACTCTGCATCCTGGGCCTGATTGATACTGCTTCAGCACTGGAGTACACCAGGTATGTGTTTGCCTGCAGGAATACATCTCTCCTCAAAAGCATGCAAAAAACCTCACAGCAACTCCGTTTGAGAGGGTGTGTGCAGCTGTTTGGGGAGAATGCACCTGCCTGAGTTGTTCATCATGGAACAGGAGCAGGCAGAGCCCTGTGGGCTCAGTGTGCCCAGCTCAGACCGCAGCAGGGGCTGCCTGCCTTTGAGTGACGCTCTGCCCGTTCCCTTGCAGGGGCAAAGTGCACCTCAGTGCCTCCCCTGCTCCCGAGGCCGCTCTCGCCATCGTGCGGGGCGGAGCCGCTCGGGTGCACGAGGTTTTCTACCCGCGGTGGCTGCAGCAGCTCTGCTGCCTCTGGGCTCTGTTCCCCAGCAGCTCGAACCAGGTGCTACGGACTTTCTATAACTACAGCAGCCCCTAAGGGATGCCCAGTCTCATCCTATCACATTCCTGCCATCCCACTAAGCATCCCACTCAACCACTGGTGTCAAGCAGGAGCAGGGCAGCAGTGCTGGCAAAGTCTCCTTTTCCTGACTCGTGGTCTCTCATCCTGCTTCAGCCAGAGTTCTGCTGCTGCTCCCCATCAGTCAGAGACCTTTCCCACTGCTCCCTCTGCCTTAGCCCTCCTCCCATCTCCCCTCCTCCTTCAGCCTCACCTGTCTGCACCCAGCCTTTTCTCAGCCCCAGCTTTAACCCCTGTCTGTCTGTACATTCCTGGACATCCTCCTCCACTACTTCATTTCGGATTCCGTGAACCCTCCTGCTTCCTCTGAGTAGAATTTTAATCTCTATTTTAATTAAACAAGTTTTTAATGTGTTGGTATTATGTGTTGATGCTTCCTGTGTGAAGAAATATTGCTCCTCTGGATTCTGCGGGCCAAGGCCTGTTTGCTGACCCCACGTGACCTTTTAAATTAGCTCAGGGCTTTGGAAATGTCTTCAAAGTGTAAGCATTACCTAAAAGCAGCTGCAACTAACAAGATGAAGTAGAGCCCCAGTTACTTTGCAAGTAAAATTTTATTAAATAAATTTAGGATTTTTTTTTTTTTGACCAGAGTGAGGAATTTGACATTGACAAAGCTTGTATCGCACCTGTAACATTGTACAGTCACATCAGTAACTGTGATGGAAGAAACTGTAAATGCTTGTTTTAAACCAGCTTGACCTAGGATTCCCAAAGTCCTTTTTTTTCCCATTTTGCATTTGTTCATCTTTTTTCTTTTTTTTTTGTTTTGTTCAAAATTAGACTAAGTTTAAACTTCATGAAATTACTTGTAGCAGAAATAAAGTACATTATACAAATCACATACATAATAGATGTTAAGTATAAAAATGGTATTTACAATAAGTAAACATGGACTATAGAAACACACAGACTCTCACAGCTTCATTCACCTCTCATAAACTCTCAGCATCAGACACAGAAGGGTGATTGAGGAGATGTGAAGGTACTTAAAGGACTGTGCCACAAACACCTGAACAAAGGGCAAACTGGAGGAGAATGAGAGTTGGCTGAGATTCTCCAAAATCCCCATAGCTCACTTCAGTATCAATTGCACCAACTTTGCCCCACCAACTCTCTGTCCCTATTTCAATGTGCTCACACCCCCTCACACACACACCAATGTTTGTGGTACCTTATCAAACTCTGCAATACTGAAATCGTTCCTTCCTAATCACTCTGGGGTTTGTTGGTCTGTTCTGCCTTGCTTTCCTTTCCTTGTTTTTGTAGAAACTCGAAGAGAGTGTTCCAAACTGTTCAAGGGATGTGCCTTGTCAGGATGACACACCCCCCCTCCCCACTCCCAGGGGATCTTTTTTAAATCCAGTTCTGAACTACATTCTGTGCTTTAGAGTTTGTGTATATAGCATATAGAGCTGTCCCTACATATATATCTGTGTATATATATGTATATGCTGCATAATGTATAATCTGTCTCTTGGAGGGAGTGCTAGGGGAAAAAATCCCAGAATGGAACCCTCTTTCATCTTGTTTTCCTTGCATCTGCTGGGGAAGGCTTTGCAGGGGGTGCATGAGGAGAGTCCTCCTGCTGAATTCAGAGGGAGAAAAGGTCCTGTGTCATCTGGAAGGAGAACTGCCCACTCCCCAGTGCTGGTATCCGACACAGGGAGGCAGTGTGCAGCCCCTGGGAGCCTTCTCTAGCTGTGCTGGAGATTGCATCTGCTCACTCTCTCATCTTCTCCTGCCTTCATCCAGAAAATGCTGTTGCCATGGAGAGCTGTGAAACACGGATCTGTGCCATGTGTGGGGAGGCAGTGCAGTTCCTCTAAGTAAGGGGACTGGTTTCCTGTGCTTTCAGCCTAATCACGGAGTGCTCAGGGTAGGGGCTGGCACCACAGCCCAGGAGCTTTGTCTGCAGAAGCCCTTGGAAAGGTAAGACAGAGCTCTCCAGATCCTTAAGCAGGCTGGTGCTAAGGTGGATGAGTGACTCAAGCTGAGCAGCTGACTGTGCCCTAATCCTGGAGGAATGTATTTCTCCTTCTTCTTGCTCGTGTTAAGCAGAGAGATGTGCTCTCTCTCTCTCTCTCTCTCTCTTCCCAACCCACCCCCAGCCCCCTCTCTCCAAAATGTTCAGGCCTATCTGCAGTGCATGCTGAGAAGACACTGTTGCAAAGGCAAACCCCAAATTTCCAATACCTCTTGCAAGCAGTCAGTCTCTGAATGGAAAAGTTTGGTCCTGTGAGCTAGTTTAAAAAAAAAATAGAGACTGTATATATTTATAGTTATCTATGAAAGGGCCAGAAACAGAGCAGGAGGGAGGGAGGGACGGAAGTAAATTTCCACACATCACTGCAGTAACCTAGAGACACACCATGGGTTTGCTTGGTCCATGTTCTCCAGCCACACCCCGAGAGGAAGAGCTCCATGTCCCAGGGGCTGCTGGTTTGCTGGTCCCTTTGCTTTGCACCACGTTAGCAGCAAAAATGCGAGTCCAGGCGCGGCAAGAATCTTCCTCCTGGGCAGATATTGAGCCTTCTCTTTAATTGCATGTCTTGGAGAGGAGGGGAGGAGGAAGATGGGGTGGGTAAGGTGGGAAGCCGAGGAAGGAAAGGGGTGGTGTCAAAAGAGTCGATAAATTTACTGGCCTCTCTGAAAATCAACCTGAAGCAGAAATTCTTCCTCTGGACTTTCCCTTCACCTGAACAGAAAGGGAGGAGGGAGGGAATTGGGAGATTAGGAGGATATCTATGGAAACCTCAGGCTTTGAGCTGCTGCTTAATCCTGGAGGACTCTGACCCAAATCAGATCAGCCCTCCCTTGCTCCCCCCTTTGTAGGCTGGCAGGAGCTGGCTCTTGGACAGCAGCCCTTCATGGTCTCACCTGTTCTCTGCTTTTCTGTGATCCCTGTGAATCATGGGATTGTCTCTTCTTACCCCAGAAAGCATTGTGTGCAGACTAACTTCAGTTAGTGTAACAACTACTCTGTTTAATACCTTTTTAGGCAGTCAAAAGGTTTTTGGGAGCAGTTGGACAGCAGAGTAAAACCTTGCTTAGACCACAAACAGGCCACTGGAACCATCTGCCTGTCAGGGCCCTGAGGGCACTCACAGGCCTTGATGAACTTGACCAGCCCCACCTGCACTGTCTGTCCACTCTGCCCACAGGTCCAAGCGTGTCCTCACAGCTCTGTGCCATCAGCCTTTGTCTGACAGACAGTGGACAGTGCCAGTCTCCACCTGTCCATGGACCTGTCCTGTCCTGGGATCTCATTACCTGGGCTCCAGCCCTGGACTGGCTTCCCACCTTGATGTTTATTGTCATTATAGACTTGCTTGGCAGTCACCAGACTATGTCTGACCCTGTTCACCTTCACCAGACCTGACCCTGATCTTGACTCTCTTGCTTGGCTTTGGGCTTGCCCCATTGCCACAATTTTCCCTGATGATTGTTGAACTTGGCCATCATCTCCAGGCCTGCTCTGGTCACCCTGCTCAGCTGAAGCCTCTGCCCCAGCAGCTGTGTCACTGCCTCCACTCCTGGCCTCCCACTCTGCTGGGAGCAGCTGGAGCCCTGAGCAGAGCTGTGCCCTGCTGGGGACAGTTTACCTGTGCTGCAGAAGTGACTCCTGCTTGCTCACTGCTGTCAGTAGGGATGGTTGGCATCCTTGGGCCGTTTTAACTGGACCTTCAAGCGCTTCATGCCAATCTGGAAGCCATTCATGGCCTGGATAGCAGTCTGTGCACTGGATGGGTTGTCAAAGCTCACAAAACCTGCAGGAAGGACACAGGATGGATGACAGTGCCATTCTTGATGCCATGCCCACTATGACTGTCATTGTTACTGATGATGCTTCCCTTGCCTGCACTTACCAAAACACTTGCTCTGATTGGTGGCACGATCCATGAACACCTTTGAGGAGATGATATTGCCAAAGGGCAGGAACATCTGCATCAGCTCGTTGTCTCCAAACTCCTGGGGGAGATGGTAGATGAAGAGATTGCAGCCTTCAGGACCTGTAGGTATGGGGGCGATGGGGAAGGACAAAACAGAAAGCCCCCAAAGGGCAGAGGAAGAGAAATGGGCTCAACTCACAGCACAGCACTGGAGGAGAGCCCTAGCACTGCCTCCTTCTGCTCTGACCTCCCCCTGCTTGTCTCTGTCACTGGCCCATGAAGGGATGTGAGGGCTCTCCGAGAGCAACTGGGAGACTCTGTAAAAAACTAGAGTTTCTGGAGAGCAGATTCTCTTTCAAAGCTTGCCTGGCTCCTACACAGGGTGCTCTGCACAACCAGCTCTGTGAGTGTCTGGGTGCTGTTCTGCTATAAGGAAATCAGCTGAGGTGAGAGCTCACAGCTGTCCCAGTCCTAGGAGAGCTGCAGACAGTGCTGTGTGAAAGCTGCTGCTGTAGCACTCTCTGCAGTGTTGCCTTCAGTCCAGAAGCCACAGCCTTAACTGGAAACCTGGATTGCCACACATCCAATTTATGGGCTGACCTGATCCTGTCCACTCCTTCACTTGCTCCTTAGGAGCCCAAGAAGCTGCTCCCTTGATGACACTTGCTCTACCAATCAGGTGCAGAGAGAGAATGCCTTTGCCTCCAAATTCTATTCAAGCCAGTTTTGAAATAAGTTGAAAATAAATTCAGTAGGCTATGAAGGCTGAAAAGAGAGGAGAGTACATTGGAGAGGCTGGTTTGATTGGTTCCACTGTGGCTCTTTGCCCCTGACTGTAGAGTCTTTGCCCCTGACTCTCACCCCTTTGGTGTGAAAGGTGTTTCAGAGCCTACTGCCCCTTTGCACCTGGCAGCATCTGGCCAGATGTGAGGTCAGGAAACATCCTGTGACCCTTCCCAGTCCACTCACTGCAGACATGTGGTTGTTTCCATATCCCAGCTCCAGCATTAAAGATCAGTGGACAAAAATTAGAGCTGTCTCCTCTGCATTGGCTCTGTTGTGCAGAAGATGAGCCCCACAAATCCCACCCACACCACCTGACACCCCCATTCCCACTCTGATCCTCACCTTCTCGCTGCTGCTGCTGCAGGATGGGAGGCTGCTGAGGGATGCTCTGTGCAATGGGGGTGATGGTGGTGCTTGGATACACAGCTGTAGCCCAAGGAGACAGAACAACCATTTACCTGAGGATTTGGTCAGCCACACAAGGGCCTGAGGGAGACAAGGGAAGCTGGTACCTGCATACTGCTGAACTCCTGTGAAGGCTGGGTGCAAAGTCTCTGCTACTGAAGGGCTCTGGGCTGCAGAGAAAAACACAGTCAGGAGCACAGCAAAGGGAATCACTCATGCATTCTCTCTCACTCTGTATGTGTGTATGTAGTGTTGTTTCCCACCCTCGCCCCCAAGTGAGTCTCAGTGCCTGGCTGGGAGGGAGCTACAAAAGTGTGGGGAACCCAGAAAAGAGGAACTAATTGCAGGTCCTCAGGTGTCTGCATAGTAGGGTTTTTTTACTGCTCTCAATACCTGAATATGGCACAAGGCCATTGGTGTAAACTGTTTCCAAGGTTGGATGCCCATTTGGGAACGGTACCACTCCAGTGAATCCATTGGAAATGGGTGCCACCAGTCCTGGCACGGCCGCTGTTCCCAGGAGAGGTGGTGAATGTAGCCCTGGAGAACAAGAGAGGACATCCCATAAAAGTCAAGGTCCCACAAAGCCCCCGCTCCCCTCTTCCACATGGCAAGACTGCCATGTATGAAGCCCTTGTCTCTTCTATTTGGCACATGGAGATGACAGACTGGTGCTAGAGCCTTCACAAAATTAAAAGGCAGCACTAGTGGGAAGAGTGTGAGAGGAACTGCCAGTCCTGAGTGCTGTCAGGGTTTTGGGGAGGAACATCTTTGATCTGGATGTGCACAGCACCTGGCATGACACATGCCTGTTCTGCCAGGGGTTTGAACACAATGTGCATTATTGCTGTGGGATGATGATCATTAACAACAGCACTGCTGACCTCAGAGTCAAATGCAATCCTGGAACCGAATCCTTCACTAAAACTGCAGCAAAAATGCACGGCCCTAAGGGCAAGAGGATGTGTCAACATGTGAGGGTGTCAGGGGGGCTGCAGGAATTTGTGCAGCGCAGAGACTGCCATGCTCAGAGGCTGCACTGTTGGAAAGGAGCTCATGCAGCTGCTGGAGGTGCAGAACTGTTTTACCTGCAGTGCTGGGGCAGGAGCTCCCCGGCCCTCACCTGACGCTGGTGCAATGGGAGTGGCTGGCAGCCCGTTGAGACTGACGGCCCCGATCTGCTGGATGTGGCACGGGGAGAAGGCGACGCCAGGGCTCAGGTAGCTGCCGTGGGAGGTGGAGAGAACCGTGGTCTGCTGCTGCATCAGCTGCAAAGCAGGACCGTGCAGTCAGAGCCTCCCACCGCCAGGGCCCTGCAGAGCTGGGGGAGGCTGTGCACATCAGCCTGGCTGTCACCTCCCCCAGGTCCTGCCCCCTGCCCTGGATCTTCCCCTGACACCGCCAGACCTGCTGGGGTGGGCAGTGGTGGCTGTTCACTCCAGGCTGTCCTCCCCAGCCCCGGGGCCCACGAGGTCCCTGCAGCCACGTACTCACACAGCTGCTGGCTCTGCTGACATGGGACAGTGGCCTGGCCACCCGTGAGAGCTGGGCACAGCCTCCTGTCCTGCAGGCAGGGGACACAGCTCAGGGGGCATCCCAGCCCACAAAGCCAGGGCCAAGGGTGGGCACCCCCATGCCCAGCAGCCTCGAGGGGTTGTGGCTCACTCAGCTGGGCACAGGGGACCAGGACAGGCCCCTCTGGCTCAGAGAGCCCCTGCAGTGGGGAGGGACAGGGTCAGGGCTGTGCTGGTACCCAGCAGCACCATCTCCCCACAGGCCCTTGCCCTGTCAGGCACAGCCCCCTCTCCCTGGTCACTTCTCCCAGGACAGTGCCCGATATTCAATAACACAGCTTTGCCTCGAGGAACGGGGCCCAAATCCCTCTGCTTTTGCCCAGCCTCCACAGGAGATCGTGCTGCAGGCACACAGGGCTCGCCCTGGCACGGCCACCCTGCCCTGCAGCCACGTGTGTGCCCAGGACCAGGTCCTGTGGCCTGCTTTGCCCTCAGAGGTCTGGCCTGTGATCCTCTGGCACTGGCCTGCACCTGGGGCCAGGGGACATCAGCTCCTGTGGTGCCATGACACACCTGCCAAGGCAGAGATGCACAGTAGAAAAGGGTGGGAGGGCTGGGAGGAGGGTTAAGAGAAGAAAAAAAATCCTTCTGGTCCTATTTGACCATCAGTGGAGCATAAGATACCCTCAGAATGCAGTGGCAGAAAAGACTTAGTTCTGGATGCAAAATTATCCAGCCCTTTTTTATCAGCGTTGTCTTCACATCAAGCAAGAAGAGCAGGGGAGGCACAGGCATGGCTCTTGGGAAAGCAGAGTTTCTCAGGAGGAGCTGACACAAGGCAAAACCCAAGGAAACAATGAAAATCTTCCTGACATTGCCACATCCCACTGCCTGCTTTGGAACACAAACACACAGCTCTCAGGAAGCGACCTCTTCACAAAGGGCTGGAGTCAGTAAGGCAGTCAGCCCAGGGCTCAGCTGAAGGATCTGGTAACTGAAAAGTTTTGTGGCTACCTAAACCTCCCAGTTTCCTTCACACAGAAGTTGATCATGGCTTTTTGCATAAAAAGAAGAGGTATTTCATGGCCTTTGTAAGCTGGTAAAAGCAAAGCCACGGAGTGAAATCGGCTCAAGCCCTTTTTGGGGATGGGTGAGTGCTCCCAGGTCCATCCCAATCCAGGGGCTCTGGGGCAGGGGGACTGACAGCATGGGGGTCACTCCTGTGTCATTCCAGAAAGGACAAGCCCTGGCATCACTTCTCTGTTCACCACCACATCATCCCTGACTCCCCTGGAGCTGGACTCACTCCTGTCCCTGGGAGCCACCCCGAGGCAGGGCTGCAGTGACACGTGGCCTCCCTGGGGTCACCAGGCCCTGCTGAGCCCCTGTGCAAGAGCCCCCCGGTGTTCCTGCTCCTGTCCCCACACTGTCCCCACCCCAGGGTGCAGGAACCAACACGTTTCCTCCTCACTGTGTGAATATTGATCTGCCCTTTTCTCGTTAATGCCTGTTCTGTGCCAGGCTCTGGCTGGACCAAGGCCTCCACCCAGCTGCACGAGCACCAAATTGGCACTCTGCAATTGTTCTCATCACTTACATAAAATTACCATAATGAACCATAAGAACAGAAATGAAAGGGGGAGGAGGTGTGAACAAATTATGTTTTGTGTTTGGAACTAATTGATTTATCATATACAAGAAATATTCAGGCATTATAAGTATTTAGTAAATTGCTCTAGCTGCTTTTTTAAGACTTCAGGCCTCTTTTATATTGATAATTTTTTTTCAGCTCCCAAACATTTCCCTGAGTCCACCTGAACTAACTTGTTGAATAAAATGAACTCATTTGCAGAGGCACCTGGGATCAAAACCTGATTTAAGCACTGAAATAAACTGCTTTCAAATGCTTAGCCAGTTGTACTTCCCAGATGAGACTTTTTCTTAGAGTTTCAGCTAACATGCACAGTTTGACTATTTTAAGTACCTTATTTTGCATATTTGCATAGATCTGAATAACTTTAGACTCAGCTTAGTGTATGATTATTTCATGTTTAATTTAAGATAGTTTTTAAAGAAGGTTGTTAATATAAATTTAAACCAGACAAAACAAAACAAAAACAACCCAGGCTCCCAATTTCTTCCTAAACCCCTGGGGGCCACTTTGGGTTGGTAACTCAGCAAACCCCATGAGGACAGGGAGAGGAAACTGTTGTGTATTAAATTAAGGCCACAAGAACCTGTGATGCCTCTGATGTACCAGTTCACCCCAGCAGCTCCTGTCAGAATCCTGTCAGAGTCTCCTCCAAGCCCAGAATCAGGAGGGGATGAGAGGTTTTGGGCTTTCCCTGAGCCCTGGCCTACCAGAGGTCCCAGCTCCCAAGGGCTGCCCATGGCAGAGCATTCTGAGGGACCATAAGGAGATTCAGCATGGAAATCCCTCTCTTTTGGCCTCATTTTCAGAGATGTTAGGTGGCATTCCAAGGGGCTGAGCCCCTTTCCCTGATGGTGGCTCTGTGTGAGTGTGGACTGGCTGGGATCTCTCCTCCAGAAGGGAGACCAAAGACGGGGATGGCACAAGAGAAGAAACAATCAGGTGTGAGGTCAGTGCCTTGGGGAAAAAAAAAAGAGAACCAAACCTAGTGGAAAGTAAAAGGAAAGGAAGGAAAAAAACCTAAAAAAGTGGGAGACAGGCCACAGGAGTTTCGAGTCAAGGGGAAAGCCAAAACAAAGCCTCAGAGCAGGAAGGCTGGTGAAGAATCAGAGAGAGCAACACAATAACAGACACAACTGAGGAGAAAGAAGATGCAGACAAGCAAAGAGGCACAGCTTAGACCTGACTGCCTTCTTGTCATCAGCAGGGGTTCCTGAAGATTAAAAGACTCAGTCTGGAAGCTCTGGCTGCCCTTCCTCCTCACACAGCCTGGAGCTCAAGCTGATAAAGCACCTCCTGCCACCACGACCTCACAGTGTGGTCCATTCCTGCCTTCTTCACCACCACACCAGGCTCAAGCCAGGGCCATCTCCAGGACAGCAGGAGACACACCAAGATGATCATCTCATGGCTGACCCACAGCTGAGATAAGCTACAACTTTTGACCTCAGGTGCAGCTGGCTCCTGGGCTGGACAAAAAAGAAAGATCCTGGCAAAAGGTGGTGCCTGGTCACAAAGGGTTCTTCAAATAATCTGTGTTGGATCGATTCTGTTTGGCTTGCACATTTCCCTGAAGTTATGGAGTCTCATATGTATTTCCATTTTTTTCTCATCCATACTCTTGCCACACACTTAAAATGTATTTGACACTTTCTGGGGAATCTCTGAGGAAACAGCCAACAATTGAGAAGCAGCTCCTTCTCTGTCACGTGAATGAAAGGAAGGCACATCAAGGAGCTGCTGAAGCCAGAGGAGAAGAGGTGTCCACACACACAAGAAGAACAGGTTTATTTGCACTCCCCCCTAGAAAATTACTCTCAGTAACAATATCTACTTTTGAGTTCTTTGTGGACACAAGAAGCTCTGGTGCCTTGTGCAATTTGTGAGCCTCCTTCCATGGGCTTTACACTTGGCAGCAGAGACCTGAAAATGACAGTCACCAAGGAGGCTCCAGCAAGGCTCCACCACAGCTGATCTGGGACTTGTTGAGTTTGGGACCTACCTCGAACATCAATGGCAACTGCCACCACGGCTCTGAGGCAAGGAGGTTCTCTCACTAAAACCCAAAGCACAGCCAGGCTGCTGAAACACCTCTGGCTCTCTGCTACCCACTGCTCCCTCTCCAGCACCCTGCAAACTCCACAGTCCCACTGGCCAAGGGAGAAAACCTGGGAGCCAAGGACAGCACAGGGGGAAATAGGGCCCTCCTGGGAATTTCAGCAGAGAAATAAACTCATGAAGCTGGGTCCCAGAGCTCTCCTGCTGCTCCAAAACCAGAGAGACACATTTGTGCCACAGAGCCAGAGGAAGGTTCACAGGTTGGTATCACAGGTCTGTCAGACGTCACCCAGGAACCAACGCTCTGAGCTCTCCTCATAACAAGACAGAAAGGTGGTGGGTCATGACTGAGCTGTTCCCAACACCTCCACATCACAGAAATCCCAGGCTCACTTTGAGGAGGCCCCAGCTCTCCCCTACACCCCCCATTTCCACGAGAAAACCACACAAAAAACTGTGCAAGACAAGGCAGCTGAGTGGAGAAACGAGCCAGGAGCTCTCCTGGGTGCTGGGAAGCTTTCCCATTTCCCACAGCCGCCAGGAGATCAGGTTGTGGTGTCCCAGGAGCTGCCCGGGGCCAGCAGGGCAGCGCTCCCCACCCACCCCCGGGGGATACTCACAGCCTGCGCATAGGCGCTGTATGGGCTGAACGGCAGGGAGAGAGATGGAGTGAAAATGCCCAGCTGCCCCACCATTTGCTGCATACGGCGCAGGGTCCTCTCCTTATCTGTGTCAGCAAACTTCACCACTAGACTGGAGGAGGCACCCTAGGCACAGAGAGGAGACAGAGAGGAGGCAGGAGAGAAGAGGCGTGGGACAGCCAGAGAGTCAGCAGCGGTCAGGCAAGGGAGCACGGGGCAGGACAGGCAGCAGACAGGAGTGGGAAGAGGAGCAGAAGAGCAAATATTGGAGTGGAAGTGCTGGGGAGCTGCCTGGAACCTGGGCTGTGACCTTCCCCATCCATCTGTCCATCCAACCCTTCCTCCTCACACCCTTCCCCTCACACCTGAGCCTCACACAGCTGCCTGGGTGGATGCACACAGCCCTGGCTGCACTCACCAGGTGATGGTGCAGCCAGAACACCCAGGGCATCGATGGCCACAAGCACCATCTTCCCACCACCATGAGCTTGGCTGGACAGGCAGAGCAGCTCCTGGCAGCTGGGAATTCCCTGGCTGCAGCAGTGCACTGTCCTGTCCATGAGGTGCCCAATTTCAGCTTGGAGATTGCCAGAGATGAGGCCACAGCTGCAGCTCCAGGGCACAGGAAGGCCCAGCTACAGCCACACAACCCCACACAAGGCACAAAGGGCTCCCACCCACACCCAGCCCACACCAGGGGCCTCCTCTACTGCCTAAAGAAGAGAAGCCAAGGAGTGCCCAGACCCTGAAACCCTGACCACCCATGAGGCTGAACTGTCAGCTTTCACCCTGCTCAGTTTTGAATTACTCCAGGTAGCTGCTTCCAAGACAAAATCATGGCCTGATTTTTGTCTCTCTTTCATTTAACTTTTATAGCTGTGAGTGCTGTCACTCCCAGTCTGGACAAACACAGCCACAAGCAGCAGCCCAGGGGACAGGATGGTCACTACAAGTGGAGCACAGACGTGCACACAACCCCACACCTCCCAACCACACCAGCTGGACACTGCTGCTCAACCTGTCGTGGTTTTTTTGGAGAGTGTGGGGAGGTTCCTGCAACAGGGAAATGGGACAAGGATTAGGAAGAGGGTAGGTCCCCTGGCCTTATACTCACGGGCATTGTCTGGCTGCCATGGAGTGCGTGGATTGCTGCCTGAGCCTCTGTGTGAGATGAGAACTTTACAAAAGCACAGCCTGGAAAGGGACAGAAAGAGCACAGGAGATTGCAGTGACAGGACTGCTGTGAAAGTGCCATCACGCAAGAGACAGTGCCTGTATCTCAGGTAAGGCAAAGGAAAGCCACCCCAAGGAAGCAGGGAACAAAAAGGATGACTCATCCCAAGTCCTCTATCCTGGAAAAAAGAGGAAGGGTCTCAAATTATGACTTCAATGATACTCTACAGGTGATGACACCATTGCCACCCTTGCCCCTGATCACCTCTTCCCCAGATCCTCTGTGGACTCCTCATTGTGGGTTGCAAACACCTCAACCTGCAGCCCCAGACTGACAGAACAGGCTGACGAGTGACCCTGACAGCTCAGCCACTCCTCGTGTTCTGCTTCCCTCAGTCTCTGCCCACCTTCCCCAGCCCTCCCTGGCAGCAGAGGGCTCTCCCTGCCCTGCTCCCTGTTCCTGGCTGTTTTATGGGTTCCCACAAATACAGGGAGGGGAATAAGAGCCCCGGTGAGAAGGTGAGGCTGGTGAGCACTACCCAGAGCAGGGACAAAGGGCAGGACACACAGACGGTTCACACCTTTGCTGTTCCCATCAGGTCCACGGAGCACCGTGCATTCATCAATGACCCCAAATGGTTCAAAGAGCCGGAGCACGTCATCCTCAGACTGCTGCTTATTTAACATGCCCACAAAGAGCTTCCTGTCCCCTAGGGGCAAACACAGAAACATCAACCTTCTATGAGGCTTGCAGTCCAGAGCAGGAGGAGAGGAACACTTAAGCACAAAACAGCCCGGTGTTAAAAACATGCCTGGCATGGAAATGATTTGCTGTTGGCTGAAATGCTTCCAGAGATGAAAATGCAGGGTCTGCCCAAGCTCCTCACACCTTCAAGAGTTTCTGTGGTGTCCCCTGTCCTACCCTTCCCAATGAAAAACAAAGGATTAATATTTTCCTTTCATCCATCAGCCTTTTCCTTCGAATAATCCAAAAGAAATGATAGCAAGAAAAACTGTCTGGGCAATCCCATTTCTATTGATCAGCAGGCAAAGTCCAACAGGTGCCTTAGGAAATACAGCAGAGCAACCCAGGCAGGGTGATATATTCCAGGACCTTTGACTTCTGTCTCCTTTTCCTTCTCTCCAAGACCATAATTTCCTTAGCTGCCATGTAACCAAGCATCTTGATTTCCATTTGCCCTTCCCCACTCCAATCTAACCAGCTGTCTCCCCAGGCCTGGGATAAACCCTGGCATCCTGGGTCCCAATCTGCCTCACTGCACGATTACCCAGATACCAGACAGCTGGGTGAAGGCCAACCATCAGCTCCATGCTCCCTGCTCTCCTCTCTGCAGTGGCTTTGTGTGTCACACTGGGAGCTGCAGGAGTGGCCAACACGTGCAGGACTTTGAGCTCAGAGTCCTTCTGGGTTCCTCCTCAAGGAGAGAAGTGAGGATTATGGTTTTATTGGGATGGGTAAGTGTGGAGGCAAGGAAGGTGCAGAGTGCCTTCTCCCCCTCTCTCCCCTCCTCAGCACCCACAGGAGCCCATCCCACACCTGACGCTGTCCAGCCAAGCACAAACACAGCAGTGTCTGGGGCAGCATCCTCCCCAGACTGGTGTGAACAGCAGGAAAACAGCACAACACTGAAATCCCAGCCAGCCCATCCTCTGTTTCTGCCAGGAAACAGAGCCAACCCTCCCCCAGTGCCCCAGATCTGCGTGGGGAGACACGACCCACAGGAGGGAACGTGTCGGGATGTGCAGTGCCGGAGGATCCCTTATTGTTAGAGACAGGATCAGAGGGGCTGCCTCCAAACAAACCAATGCAATGTGACGCACGTCAGGGGCAATAGCAAGGGAGCTGCTCTCTGCTTGAGAGTGCAGTGACCTGAAAAACAACAGGTCTTGGAGCTACAGCAGCAGAGCAGCTCCAGGGGGGTGCTGTGTGCGGATGCCAGGCAAGGATGGCACATGACACATTCACACTGTCACCAAGGCTCGGCCCAGCCCCTGCCTTGCTCCTCTTGGCTCAGGGGATGGTTCCCCACCCAGGGAAGGAAGGAAGGCACCTCTCTGCTGCTCAGCCAGGTACAGATGCACTCAGGCAGGACCCACTCGTGCCATGGGCCCCTCAGAGAAAAGCAGATGCACACAGGCAGCACTAATGGACGAGCACAAAGGCTCACACACGCCCTGGAACACACTTGTACACCCCCAGCCCCCCGGGGATCCTTTCCAGAATGAAATTCCTTGGTGAGCAAGAGGAATGTGCAGACAGCCACGCTCACCCAGCATGCAGACACCACGGGGAGTCCCCTCATCCTGCCCCAGAGCCCCAGCACAGAGAGGGGAGCTGGGGCTCAGTGCCTCAGCTCTGCTGCAGCCCCAGGCAGACATGTACCACTTGTGCTCACCACACACCCCAAGTGTTAGAAGTGCTACAGCCAAGGCTCTTAACCCAGTCCCAAGCAGATACTCCTGATTTATATAAGCAGAAGTGGCTGCAATATATGGCCTTGCTTATTTTTTTAAAGGCCAAATTTCCCAGCTTCCTCATTTTCATGATTCCCTGGGTAACTACACCCATGGGAATTTCATCCTCTTCTGTTTTCCTTGTGATTCTTTCTACATTTCTCCCTGCACCTGCATGGCTGCCTTTGGAGACATTATTTCAGCTGATTGAATCCATTCAAATTGGTGATGCCCAATAATCCCCAGCCAAGGCACAGGAGTTCATAAAGCAGGTGCTGTTCAGCTGCCTTCTGCACAGGGAGACAGCACCTGCCCCCACAAGGGCCAGCCCAGGAATGCTGGTGGTCAAATCAACCAGAAAACAGCACATAGAGAAGGTGAAAAATCTGACTGGAAGAGAGGGGGTGGAAAAAAAAGGGATTGGACAGGAACAGATTTACTGGGCAGTGAAGAAAAGCACAAAAACTAAAAGAGCAGCAGCTTTGTGCTCTCTCTGACTGACATCACCTGGTGCCAGATGTGAGCCCAGTTTGGCCATGGCAGGGGACACTGGAGCTCTGTAGGGCTCTCCCTTCCTCTACCCTGAATCTCCATTGGCAGCCAGGCTTTTATTCAGACAGGTGGACCCTGTGTGGCAAACATGGGGAGCTTTTTAAAAAAACATCATCAACACAGGGGACAAATACCTCGGGAAATGCTTGTACCGACTTTAGGTGCTGTGAAATAATCCCCTGTTCTTTGAACTAGCAAGCAAATGACTGTGGGCTAAGATTTGACAGCCAGAAATGCATCTGGTGGTTTTGCCTTTCTCTTCAGGGACCCCTGGTTGGCTGGGGCAGGGGAGCAGGGGGTGTTGAGACATCGGGGAAAGTCAGTTATCCTGCAACTTGCAATCCAATCAGCATCAAATTACGAGTTACTCATTATTTTCTACTTCAGAGAGCCCTCAAATTTCCTGGGTAATTCCTGTGGTTTCATCCTCACACCATTTCTGGTGAATCAAAAGCATTTTTCTTTACCCTGCCCTGTGGGAAAAGTCCACTGAAACAGTGGAAAAGCTCCATCCCTGCAGCTTTACAGATCTTCAGTTGTTTGACAGGGCTCACTAAGAGAACCTTTTGGAAGTTCTGCCTTCATGTGGGAATTTCAGTTTTCCTTTTTGGAATTTGGAAGAAAAAAAAAATCCAGTCTTCCTGGATATGCAGCACAGGTTAAAATTGTGACACCTTAGGGACTTAAGCTATAAAGGCAAATATAAATACACACACCTATGGGTTTGGAATCATTTCTGAATGCCCAGAACAGCAATAGTAAAAGGGAATGAAATCACTGACAACGCAGGATTTTTTTCACAGTGAATCTTGCTTCACACAGCCTGGTTCCAAAGATCACACGTAGGAAAATGATCCAGCCTGTTCCCTTTGGATGCCTCTGCAGCAGCTGGGGACCTCTGAAAGGGCTCTCCTGCTGCTGACCTCTCCCTGTCTGCATTTTGGAGCCCAACCCATGATCCGGGATCCTCTCGATTCCGTCAGCTTCCAAGCAGGGCTGTTCTCCCACAATATCCAGGCTGACTCATCCCTCCCCAGCCGGGCTGGAATGCTGCAAAACCCTTTCACCTGATCTGCTATCAAACCCTTTCACCTGAGCTGTGATCCTAAAGCCATCCATCCCAAACCCTCTGGCATTCTCAGGGCTGATCCCAAACCCTTTGGCATTCTCGGGGCCGATCCCAAACCCTCTGGCATCCTCAGGGCATCAGCTCCTTCAGCTCCCCAGCAGGGATTCCTGCAGCACTGGAAGCTCTGCTCTCCCCTCCTCGGCACAGCACACCCTCCCTTCCTGCTGTTTTCCCCTTCACTTTGTCTACAGCTCCTGATTTTCACCCTCTGATTGGCAATTTCCCGTGCTGTCCAGCGAGCGGGGAAATTCACTGTGCTCTCTCTGCCTGTCGAGTTCCCATGGAAACGTGCTCTGGGCACCGCCAGCCACGCAGGCAGCGGCAGCGGGGCCAGCACCGAGCACGCTGCTCATGAAGGGACCACGGGAACAAGCCAGGGGTTGAGGCTGGATGCTGAGCCAAAAGAGAGCACACGAGCACTGGACACAGCTCCTGCAAAGCCAGTGAATTCAGGTCAACAGCCGGGATCAGGGAGAGAGGGAAGCCCAGTGCTGGCTGTGGATGGGATGCAGCAAATCTCCCTGGGAGGCAGAGAGAGCTTCCTTGTCCCTGGGCAGTGTTAAACTGCTTGGGTTACCTGCCATGGCCCATCCCTGCAGCCCAGAGCTCCAACAAGCACACAAACTCCTCTGCCTCTCTCCTCCTGGCACTCCAGGCTCCCAGCAGAGAGCAGGGAAAAGCTGGCAATGTCTGGCCCAGAATCACAAGTCACACTCTGAACTAATGCAGGCAGCAACTTTTCTGTAGTCAATTTCTTCTGCAGGGTGCAGGAACACTGAGCATCCAGATACTCCCACAACTGCCCCTCTGGCAGAAAAATGAGCATTTCTCAGACCAAGAGACAAATTCTGGTGCTCTTACTTCATGTTCTTAATTCAGCGTGCTTCACTTGAGAAACGTCAGTCCCTGGTGAGTATAAGAGGTTCCCTCCAAGGATATTGCAGAGCAGTGCGCACTGATGCATGCAGCTATTCCCTTGATAAATTCCTAATCCATACACTTCTGCCCTGCTCCAAATCCTTCTTTCACCTCCTGCCAGTGTGGGGCTACTGCTGTAGGGATATTGCTCTTCCCATATCTGCAAAGTTGTTCAGGCACTTCTCAGACAAGTGGAGCATCACGGCACAAACATTTCAGAAGAGCAGCCTGTCTCAGACAAACACAGGGTGCTGTCTTCATGCTGCTCCTGCCTCAGGAAAAAATCCAGTTTGTCATGGATCCTGTGGGAGCTGCTTGTTCTTGAGCTCTGCAAGGAGCCTGGAGGGAGGTGCACAGGCTGCAGGAGACAGGTGTTCAGACTCCAAAGGTTTCTGTTCTTGTCCATGGGAAGCAGAGTTGATGCTCTGACATTTGCAACCACTAGGGAATGTGGCACTTTTCATAAATTCAGAGATTTCAGAGTCCAGTGCCTGGGCCAAAAGCTTGTTCCCACATCAGCAGCCTGGTTTTTAACCTGCTGACTGGTTCCAGCTCAATTTGGCATCAGAGATGTCACACCCCAACATTTAATATCAGGTGGGTGTTTATAGAAGGGCCCTCAGTAGTGCTCCACCAGCAAAAAAGAGATGCAGAAATGGCCTCAGCCCTGATTAGACACCAGAGTTGCACTCACCAGACACACAAACTTTTTTTTTTAATTAATCTGATAGGGGAAAGACTGACCACCCAATGGTTGAATCCAGAGGAAATGTGAGGTGTCAGTGAGAAGCCAGCCCCCCTCACTCCATGCACTGCAGGCATCTCTAAAGGGTCTCTCATCCATTCAGAACATTATTTTCAACAGGGAGAGTGAAACACTCTGAAGATTTTAGTCTCTTCTTATTCTCTGTAGCACAGATAAAGATCTTAAATTCAACCCTAAACCAAGGGTAAGTAAAGTAAAATGCCCAGACTTCATTAAAGCTTGGGTGTACTATCCCTCAAGTAAAAAACCAAAAGTTACAGATTCTATCTGATTTAAACAGACTTTTTTAAAAAAAGGATTATCACACAACCATAAATACACACATTCATATAAAATATTATAAAATATATCTCATGTTCTTGACAGTGCAATAACTGACAGTCACTACAAACTGTTTGGAAATATAAAACAAAAGCCTTGCAAATAAATCTAAATAAAGCATGCAGGACATGCTGTCCCAGAGCACAAACAGCAGCACACAAACCCTCCCCTAAACTGCTCTACCAAACTGCTTTCAGGGGCAGCACCAACAGCACAGGGCATGGAGGGGCAGATGTAGGAATGGAGAGAAATGGAAAAGAAATAGATCAGTAAGGCAAGGAAAAGAAGCAAAATGAGTTAATGGATTTGGAAAGGGCTGAAGTTGCAAACCTTCTCCACCTGGAGGAGGCATTTGAGCTGCTGAGAGCTCCCCATTAAATTACCACATTCTCTTGTTCCCAACCTTCCAGCTCTGAACTTCTCAGTAAATGCTGCTCTGACCAAGCTGGTCCCCTGCAGGCTGACAGCACCTCCATCTCAAGATCCTTTCCCTTCAGACATAATTTCCCCATCATGTGATCTTTTCTGCAACAGCATTTTGGCCTTGACAATGTGCTGGGGGCTGCTGCAGGACTGAGAGTGGCAGGGCTGAGACAGCTCAGCAGTGATGGGGGAGGCAGTGGAGGGAGCTGCAGACAGGAGAATCAGCTGCAGACCAGTGAGCTGAACACGTTAAAAAGCCAGTGCTGCTGCAGGGATCTGGCTCTTATTGGGCTGATCAGGTGTAGGAATGAAGGAACCTCTTCCCAAAGGCTTCAGGAGCCTCAGTGGCACACAGGTCTGCTTCAATAATGCCCTGGAGCAGACACTGCCAGGCTGATGGCACCCTCAAACAGCTGGGAGAGAGAGTGGAGGGGGCAGTCACATCATCACCCTCAGGACCTGGTGTGCTGTCAGCTGCCAGTTGTGTCCAGCTGTGTCCCTACACTGCCCTCCTGCCCCCCAGATCTCTGCCACACACAGACTCCTCCTCAAACAGAGGAAGGAAGAGTCAGGACCCTGTGTCTCATTTCCTGGTCCCCCTCAGGAGCACAGGGCCACCAAAGGAGAAACAAGGAGAGATGACAACTACCTCCACGGCTCTCGCTGTCCGCAGGCTTCACCTGGATCGGGCGCGCCATCTGCAAGGGAACAGAAATGCAGAGGTTATTGCTTGGCCCCGTGCCCAGAGCACGCTGCTGAAGGCACTGTCAACAGGGCAGCAGGACAGAGGCAGAAGGGAAACCAAGACATTGTGACGGCAACCTTGAAGGAGGGATCTCTTTTTTTTTTTTTTTTTTTCCCCAAAAGGAACCTGGCACTTTTCCCTCGCCCCAGAGAGCAGCTCTCCTGGAAATGCCCACCGTGCAGAAACCTCTGCCTCCTCAGCTGCTGCAAATGGCACAGAAAGGACTCTGAGGAAGCAGCTCATCACCATGTGACTGGAGCCTGAACAGTGGTCAGGGTGGCCTGAGGTGAGGCTGTGCCTGGAAGCTCTTCCTGTGTCTGCCCTGACTCAGTGCAGCCATGGCCACGTCACCTAATCGAGCCACTTATTGTCCTTGCAGCAGGGAAGAGACACTGCCTCTGAACTTGGCTGGGAGCAGCACAGCAAGCAGGCCTGTCATGTTTCCCCTTCCCCAGCCCTCATGCAGACAGCTCTGTGCACCAGAGCAGCTCATGGGAAAGGCAATCCTGCTCTCCAGCAACATCTCTCATCTCTGGCCCTCAGGGGCAATGCTGAGGTTGAAAGTGGCAGAACTCCTCTCACTTGGGTGTGGAGAAGAGGTTTTTCCTTCTCGTGCAGCCATTAGTGTCATCAGCAATAATCCAACCACAAACAAGCCTGAAGGGTAGCTCAGCTCACATGGCATGGGGACTCTCCAGGTAAGACAGAAGTAGCTGCATTAAAGAACTCACAGCTTTAAATGTCTGGTTTAAAAAGCAGGGCAAAACTCATCTGCTGGCAGGTCTGTGTGTCCTGTGCTGCCCAGAGAGGCAGCTGACAAGCTGTAGCCTCCTTTCCCAGCTAGCAGGATCCAACTGCACCAGAATATCCTCCAAGGGATGGTGCACAGGGCAGATTTCCACATTCACAGCACATCTCACTCCATGTCTCTCAGCATCATTCACAGAGGCTGACAGTGACCTGAATCAGTGACATTCGTAATAAAAAACAATCAGAATATTGCAGGGAAGGCCTGCACATGAGCTGCAGGTCCAGGCATAATCTGCCCCCTCTTTTAGGAAACCCCTGAGGAAAAACAGCAACAAAACAGAAAATGAAATCGAGCCATAGAAGTCACCAACTGAAATGTGTTTAGAAGCCAGCATGCAATATGTGGAGGGCTGTCAGTCTCCCAGTGGTGGCTGAGCCAGACTGGCCAGAAACCAGAGGCAGAGCCCACATTCCCAACAGCTGGAGGAAATCCGTGAGGTGGCTTTGCAGTTCACAGGACAGAGATGCCAACCAGGAGGTGACAGGCTGGCATGGCGTGGCACACAGCCTGGCAGCTGGGGGCTGTGAAGATGGCTTCCCCTGACTGATGGTTCTCAGGCAGGACGAGCAGAGGCTGGGAGCAGGCCCACGCAATTCCTGCCTCAAGGATTGATCATGGAGCTGCTGGTAACGGCCCCAGGGATGGGCTGGCAGCTCCCCAAAGGAAGGCCAGGCTGCTGCCGTGCTGCACCTTGACAGACAACAACCCCAAGACCTGCTGAATCATTTAGGGAAGAGGGAGAGGCTGCAGGTCCTTCTCCCACTCTTGATCAGCTGCAGGGATTTGCAGAGCTCCTGACATCCTGCTGTTGCTGCCATGTGGCTCCAGCACTTACAGCACTGGAACTGGCCAGCCTGGGGGCTGCTGCTCCTGCCAGGAGCTCTTTCCTGAGCTGGGTGGGATGTGGGGCAGGGATTCAGGAATCTGTGGTCAGAGATTGTTCCACAAAGCCTCCAATTTCCCTGCTGAGAGGCTGCTGTCAGTGCTCACGGTCCCTGGCACCCTGCCTGCGTGAGCTGAGGCTGGCAGAGCTGTGGGAGCAGGCTGAGTGGGAGAGGGCAGGCAGCCCAGATGTGCTCACAAGAGAGGGCTCCGTGCAGAGCCAGCAGAGGCAGCTGACCACGTCACATCCCACTGCTCCCCCAGCACCGAGGAATAGTTTTGTTTCTACCCAGGATGCAAAACCAGGGCTAAACTAACTGAACTGACTGTGAGGGAGATGGAGGGACAGACTGGGATCTCAGCTTCTGTGAGGAAGCCAAAGCCCCAAAGCCATTTGGGGGTAGGAGGGGCGGCGGGGATGCTGTGGAAATGCAGGGCACACACATCCAGCACCACCCTCCCAGGGATGCAGGGGCTGAGGGCGACGAGTCGGGAAGGATGGGGGGAGACAAGGGGGAGGTTAAGTACCTGAGGCCATCTCCCTGTCCCCTCCCCCAACAGGGCTGTCACTCCAGCTCCCAGCACCTAGGATAAAGGAGGTGTTGTCATGGAAACGGTTATTCACCACATGGAACCTGACATTTGCAGTTGCCATGGAAACCAGCTCTTGGGGGCATTCCCTCTGCTTTGCACAAAAGAGACATTTTGATATGATCTCTGGGGAAGGGGCCCCCTCTACCCATCTGTCCATCCCTATCCTTCCCCCCATCCCAGGGACGTGACCCCAGGGGTGGTGACCCCACTGAACCTGTCACCCTGGGCAGGTGCACCCCACAGTGCCCCTGACCCAGGGAGGTGATGTGCCCACAGCTGGGCCACAGCACGGTGCCCTGGCAGGGAGGTGGCAGTGCCAGCAGTGCAGTGTGGGCTGGTGCTGGTGCAAACCCAGAGGCAGCTCCTGGCTGGGGATATAAGAGGAAGCAGGGCTGCCCTGCAGCCCCCAGCTATGGCTACAGCTCCTCTCTTGCCCACCTGGGGTGGGCACAGGAAGATTTTCCCTCTGCCCATGTCAGACCAAGCCCCGGGTCAAGGGATGCCCATTTCCAGAGGCCTTGCCAGCCCCAGTGACTTTGAGAGACACCCACCAACCTGAGGTTGGGTCTCTGGGCTTTGTCTGCTCTGGAAGATATGGGTAAAGAGAAGAAAACAAGATACAAGGAATTTGAACAGATGCTGAGGCTTGGAGAAGAGCAGCAGCATTGTCTGCCAGCTTCTTCCTGAAACAGGAGGTCTCCCAGCTGAGGCTGAGGCAGCCATGGTCCTCCTTGCACAGAAGTGGACACCCAGAGGCTTCCACGAAGAAGGACATCACCACTTTAATCCTAAATCTCATCTGCCACCAAAGATGAACAAATGATCAAAGGCCTCTCAAGCAGAGGGAGTCCAAAGCAGCTTTAACTCAACCACACAGGTCTCAAGGCCTTGAGAACTGTCCCTGAGGGATCCTAAACTTTGTATACAGGGCTCAGACAAAGAGCTCTGTCCCCTACAGGAACACACAGTAGGGATGGGAAAGTTTTACCTCTCCCATTTGAGGGAGAAAGAGAGGAACAGGGCAGCAGGAGGACCCACTTCAGGCTTACACAGCAAACTCTGGAAGTACAAATTCTCCTGGCCTCCAGTCATCACCTGAGGCTGCACAGTAATCAGAGAGCACATCTGAATAAGAAAACTGTGTTTATATACCCAGCTGGGCCCAGAATCCAGCAGTCAGGATGTGCCTGCCTGAAATTCCCAGAATGGAGAAGATGCACATGCACAGACATGGATGCCTTTTACCACACAGGAACACATAGGTGAGCACATGTGTAGGATGGAGAAATCCAGCAAATGATTCATGAGCCTGCACCTGCCTCACAAGCTGAGCTTTATCCTCCCTGTTAAATTATTCAGCTGAGCATTATTAGTCTTTGTTTCTTAACAATATCCCATTAACATTTAGCACAGGCTGTCAGGACACCGTGGGCCCCTGCCCCAGTCCCTCACCCTCACACCTCAGGGTCCCCCTTACCCACTGCTGCTGACACTGTAAGGGCTGTCAGCTCCATGACCCACTGCACTCAGGAAATCCTCTGGAGCAGCAGTGGGCACCAGATGGGCAGCAAAGCTCCTAATGCCCTGCTCCAGCTTCTCTCTCACATTTCCCTCCTGGCTGGATACACGACTTCCTGAGCACAGCTGTCCTTACCCTGCTCACAGCCCTCACAGACAATGTTTCTCTGCCTGCACCACTCTCCCTCACGAGCCTGCAGCCTTTGTTGGCTTTCTGGGGGGTTCTGGGGGGGTTCAGTGGGGCAGCCAGATGGGGCTGAGGCCATCCTGACCTCGGGAGTGTCACACAAAGCACAGCAGCCACAGCCTGTGCAGCCTTCTGAGAACAGTGAGGAGACACCCACAGGGAGGGTCACTGCAGCCCAGAGAGCCCAGGGATTTCCAGGGAAGAGGCAAGGCTGAGAGGCCTTGCTGAAAGTGTCTGGATTCCATCCCAGCCCAATCCCAGGATCTGGGCAGCACAGAGAAGCAGGGAACCCCACTCTGCTTGGGCTTCCCCCCTGCTTTTGAGGAAATGCTCCCCACCTTTGTAGCAATCTTGAGGTCAGGGATCTAAGGAAACATCCTGGCACTCCTAAAGTCTGAGGAAGCTTTGCTATTGGTTTCACCAAGGCCAAAATGCACCACTTCTCTCACCACACCCCAAATAAAGACTTCTGGAGGTGAACTGGCTCCCCATGTTTAATCAGTGCCCAGCATGACCTGCCAGTCAGCTCAGCAATCTGGTAGCCCTGTTCTTCAAGGAGAAGATTCCCAGATCCCCCTTCTTCAGCTTTCAAACTGCAAAAGCTGGATAGAAGGAAAAAGCCCCCTGGGACAGCAGGGCAAGCCTCTCTATTAATTACGAGTAAGTGATGTAAAATAGCCCCTTAGGTGCAATGCAGGGGAACCTCACAGTGTTAAGAGGGTCAGAAGCACAGTGTATGAAACACACAATGCAGGCTGGCTCCTCTGGGATGTCAGAAACCAAAAGGCATCCAAGGCCATTGGCAGAATTAGGTCCTGGGCTCTTCAGTTTACAAATCGTGCACTTGTCCTCTTCTGGCCAGTTAAAAATGCCCTGCCTGAATGACCATAATCACTTCTAACTGGGCAGAGCACATAAATATAAATGCTAATTTGTTCATTTGGATTCCGTTTCTGATTGGGAATGCAAGCAGGGATGGATTGGTGCCAGTCTCAGTGCTCAAGTATCCTACTTGCATCTCCCCTCTGACATCTCAGTGTGCTTTAGTCCTGCCCAGGAGAACCATCCTTCCCTGAGAAAGAGGGCTTGTCTCATACAGAAACATGAGCAACATTAGTACCAGGTTCTGGCACAGCTCTACAGGCTGCTTATGAATTCACCTCATTCAATCCCACTATGGAAGAGACAAGGATAATTATGAGCAGTGCGTTCCAGGTGGAGGAACTGAGGCATGTGGTGATGAAGATCATGCAGAAAGTCTGTGGCAGAAGCAGGATGTGAATCCCAGAGTACAAACCACACAGCTTCTGCCTGCATGGCTCAGCTACATCTTTTTGCATAAGCAAGGAAGATTGTTTGGAGGGCTGATGAAACTGAAAACCCAAAAACTCATCTAGAAAGTTCATCAAGACCACAAGAGATCGTTCTGGCCTCCAGAAAGCCATGGGCTTGATGAGGATCAAGGCACAGCTGGGTGCTCAGACCCATAGCCCTGTGTCAGCTGCAGCATCCTTCTTCAGCATCTTGCTCCAGAGACTTGCCCAAGATTGTCACATTTGTCACTCCCACTGAAGCAGAAAGTGCTTAGCAGGCCTAAGGAGTGCTTAGGGCTTGAAGCCTGCAAAAAGCAGGAGTAAGATGCTGTGAGATGGGTCACCAAGTTACTCTGAGCAAGTGCAAGAAAGCTGCACAGGGAAAAGCTGGGAGCACACACTCAGCTGGCTTTGATCTTTCCACTGGAACAGACACCCAGCACCCTGTGCCTTTCCCTGTGCCCACTGGTGCACCACTGGTCCAAATGAGCATGTTCAGGTGCTTCTCTGTCCACAAGCTGCAGCCTTCAAGGACCCCAAAAACCCAGGGAAGGGCAGAGCCTGGGGCAGCAGTGTGCGAGCTATGGACACAGCAGCTCTGCAGCGCCTGCACAGGCTGTGCTGGCAGCTTCACAGGCTGCCCTGGGCTGCTGCAGCCATGCCCTTCTCCTGCCCCAGGGCAGGGTAATGACAGTGGCCAGGAAAAGACATCTCTGCTGATGTAACAGAGGGGAGCAGGCACAGGGACCCTCTGCCTGCACACAGAGCGGCTGTGCCAGTTCCCTTGGCAACCACTAACACTGACAATCCGAGCAGAGCAAAACCTCACCCACGGGAAAATCCACCCAAAATGGGCCCAAGCCCCAGCACCACCAAATGAATCCCCTGAGCCAGTGCTGGGCTGGTAAGAGATAAGCTGTTTTCCTTTAGGGGTGCTGGCAGACTAGAAAAGAGGCCCCAGGTGACTGCAAGATGCCCCTGGAGACAGCCCAATCTCATTTGGAGAAGGCTCTCAGTGATCTGGTGTAGTCAACTCTGCTTTAGTGGGGTTTGAGCAGAGACCCCAGAGGTCTCTTCCACCATAAATTATCCTATGATCCCATCTATATCCATATTCACAAACACTTCTGTGCAGCCCACCCCATAAATGACTCCAGAGAGGTGGGAATGTGGAGCCTCACCCAGGAGGGTGGTGCCTTTGGAAAGAGGAAGGTCTGTGTGGGCTGGTGTGCAGGTACAGGTGAGTTCACAAGCACAGGCAAGGGAGATCAGCAGGGAAGAGCCAGCTCTGGGAGGCAAAAGTCAAAGCTTTGTGCTGCAAGGAGATGCCAGGGCCTGGCTGTGCAAAGGGCAGCAATTTCTCTGGAGAAAGGAAGACCCCTTGTGCACAGGACAGAGCCTGCATGTGTCCACTTGGTCAGCATGTGGGAACGGGTGCTGATCTTTCATTTCACTGTTCTCCCAATTCCACAGGGAACAGGAGGCAATGTCTGCCTTGGCAGCTTGCTCTTCAGTGTAGGCACTTCACTGGGCAGCTGCTCTGCCTCACTGAGAGTTTTCAGCCCCTCAAGCCAAGCCCTCAACAGGACAAGTATTTTCAATTCCCTCAGCACTGAACAGGCATTTCTGCTGCTTCTTGCCCAGGGGCTGCTTTAGCCCAGCACCTTCATGTCCTGGTGCTGCCATTTCCATGAGATGGCCTTGGCATGCTCTCTGTATTTTTAACTGATAATGCTGCACGGCTCTCAGGAACCTGCTGGTATTGTCTATCAAACCTGCAGGATGGACATGGGAAAAACTTCTCCACCCTGCCCTGTTCAAGGGTTCAAGCTGCAAAGATTAACAAGTGGGGCCCAGCTTCAAACCTCAGCCAAACATTTAGACCACCTGAAACGTTCAGAAATCCTGGTCCAGGCTGGCTTCACACCAGCACTGCACAAATGAGGGGAGGGAAGCATGAGATGCACTGCTCTCTCCACCAAAGTCCCTCCAGTCACCTGTGCTCCCTCCTACCACCACGGGCTGTGGATCCTGACAGATGGCCCAGGTGAGCCCTTGCTCCTGGCAGCACAGGACACAGCCTACCCACAGGGCTGCCCTCTGCTCGAGCTCTGCTGGGTCTCTGCACTAATGCTGGTGCCCAACCACCTGAATTAGTGCTGCAGCATCTCAACCCCTGGTGCATTCCCAGAGTCTCTGTCTGCTCTCATGCTGCTGCTCTCTGTAATTTTCCATTCCTGTGTCCCTGCATCCATGAGTTCTCCCTATGATGTAGCCACATTTCAGTACCCTCATCACTGCTCTTAAACTGCCCGTATTCCCAGCTTGGATCAATACCAATTTCTGCCACTTACTTGCCTACCTTTCAGCAGGCCTTTCTTTGTTCTGCATAGAAATAAAACTGTAACTGTACCTTGCTGAAAGAATTACTTTTTTAAACCTCCCCCCCTCCACTTCCTCCCTCTATTCTTCTTCCTCTTCTTCTTCAGGAGCAATTTTATGTAATTTGCAACTGTCTGGCTGCAAATGAAAAGAGACATAAAGCGTTTCTGCGAAATATTGAAAAGCTGGATGCTTTTCCCTCAAATTTCACTTAGCAAGAGGCTTTAACTTGCTGTGTGATCACTGTGTGTCATTAATAACCTCTCCAATTCCTTTCAGAACTCAGCAAAGTGAAGGCACAATCACGAATCAAAGGCATGGGTTATTGAGATATAATATCATTTCACTGAGGGAGTGTGTGCCAGGGAGTGGGGAGAAGGTGAAACACAGCACTGCTGGGCTGGCTGGCAGCTGAAGAGGACACTGGATTTAGGAAAAAGCCTTAAAGGCCTGGTTTCAACAATTCAGCAGCTCTGAGGGCAGCACAGGTGAGTTAGATAATACAATATGCAGCTGTACAGGTGAGACTGGTTGAGTCACCATCACATGTATGATGTGGCACTTAAGGACATGGTTTAGTGCTCTTGGTAGTGCTGGGTTAATGGTTGGATTCAATGATCTCAGAGGTCTTTCCCAATCTGATGATTCTGTGACTGTCTTGTTGCTTTACACCCTGAGCACACTGGCCCATATAAAGGAATGTAAAAGCCAAAATTCTGTCTACCTCAGAAAAAGATGCTGAGCTTTATTGTCAAAAAAAAAAAAGCTTTGTAGAGTTTGAATTCTATTCAGTTACCATACATCCAACAGCATTCAATTCAGAAACAAAAGAGAATTTTGACCTCACACAAAGAGAACGTGCCCCATATGCCACAAAAATAAATACAGACCACAGTGATTCCTACTGACTTATGTGGAAAAAGTAAAATATCAATATAGATATACATAAAAGCTTGGGTAAGCTACACTGCACTCATAGCCCTGCAGGTGGGCTGACATTGCTGGCATCAGACCTGGAGGACGTCAGCAACACCTCTGTGTGCCCAGACATACCCAGTGACAGCCTGGAAGAGAACCCAGAAGTCCTGCTCCAGCTGCCTGATCACAGCCTGAGAGTATCTCAGAAACCATATTAAAGCACTTCCAGAACTCTGTCCTCACCAAATCCTCAGTCTAGACCAAGAAAGTCATTTGTCTCTACTCAGGTTTATGAACTGTTGAGTTCAACCACAGAGCTCTCTGCATTGAGAACAACAAAGGAAGGTACTTTGGATCTTGTGGCACCTTCAGTTGTTTGGTGCTACAACAGCAAGGGTAGGATCAGCACAAGAGCCTTCCTCTGTCAGTCTGATCCCTTGCTAAATGTGCTGAGGCTTGGTCATGCATTCAGGTGACAGTTTGTGTCACCCTACACTTCATAACCCTGCAGCTTTCTTTCTCCTTCTGCTATGTGCAATACAGAGAAAGGATTTGGGTAAAATGCACAAGAAATCAGTTGTTTACCAGGCTGTGGCCCATTGACTGAGATCTCAGTGGTGTGGTCAGTTCATTCTGTGCTCTGCCCTATGCTGGGGCCCTGGCTAAATTCCTGAGGAGAGGCTTTGCCCCAGAGATCATCAGAAGATGATCCAGATGTGAATGTACAGAAATGAAATTTTATGTCCTTGATCCCAAAACAGGGAAGCAATTGCCTGGTCCTCCTGTCTGTGATTAATTTCCAAAATGTTTCCCATGATCAGCTGGGCCACAAGGCCAGTGATGCTACAGACACCAGCAAAGCATGGCTGAAAGCTACCTCAGCTCACCCAGCCCATGCCAAGTAACCATCCCTAAATGACCAAAGAGAGAGAGAATTCTGCCTTCTTGGTCACTGTGAGGGACTGAACAAAAGAGAAACTACATGTGATGAAGTGGGATATTGGCAGCCTGAAAATAGACAGCTCCAAATGCAGCACAGCTCATCTTCATCCTAATCCTGAAACATAATTACACCACACTGCTCATTAACTGTCTCCAGACAAGCATGTTCAAAAGTACTCACCTACCACAGACTTCTTAGTGTTCCCAGGCAGTGTCTTACACTTCCCTTAACATAAAAAGCCTTTAGATCACCACATCATAGATAAATTGCTGCTTTAAACACTGCTCCATGCAGCTCTCTACAACCCCTGAGAGCACAGACAGCAGAGAACACAGTGAAACATGCAACAAACCCCCAATGTAGAACTGTAGCCAAACTGAGATTGCCTCCAATCCACCAAGACTCACATGAATAATTTTTCAGAGACACATCTGTCTTCCCCACTGCATTAATAGCACTGTACCATGACTCTTCTCAACTGCTCCTCCATCCTTTGACTTGTTCTCATAGGCACTGTCAGCTCTGCCCTGCACCAACACACGAGGTTACACTGCTTTGGTTCAAAAATCCGACCATTTCCCCTCACACAAAAATAACTCAGGCAGATTTGTGCTGGTTTTCTGTGCTCTTCCCCCTGGCTGTCCTGAGATAAGGACCCTGTTAAGTGGTAATTAAGTCACATGCACTCCAGCACTCAGATGCCAGCACAGACCCATGCAAAAAAAACACAGATAAACAAATACAGAAAAGGATGTGTATGTGTGTGTGTGTGTGTGTGTGTGGAGGTCTTGAGGGCAGCTGGGAGAGGTGAGGGAAGCTCTTTGGACCTGTGTGGGTTAAAGAAGAAATGTTATGGTTAAGAATTCCTAACCACCCTCCAGAGACCCCTGGTTTACATTAATTATTCTGTTGCCTTGAGCACTCAGGGCCTCCTGTGAGCTTCTATCTATAAGTACCCAACTCCTCCTCCTACTCACCTCCAAATGAATCCTTTCAATGTGCTTGATCAACCCCCTCAGTACAGCAAGGGAACTGCCCAGTCAAAGCTCTTTAATCATACCAAAATGGGAAGGGCAATAATCCAGAACTCCTTTCAGCTCTCCAGCAGGTCCCAGGGAGGCAGAGGACTGCCAGGCATGGAGGGACCTGTTCCACAGTGCCCAGCCTCCCCCAAATCCCACTGAACTCTGCTCCCAAGACCAGGTGTGGAGTGAGCAAGACCCAGGAACAGACCAGCAGTCCTTCCCTCACCTAAATAACCCATTTCTCTTCCAAATAATGGCATGTGGCAAGTATATTTTTTTTATTTTTGAGAGGCTGATCCAATTCAGCCACTGCATCAGAGCTCAGTCCAGACATCCTGCAGGGCAATGGCAGAGGAGAACTGGATGCACCAGGAGGTTCTGCACACCTGGAAAAAGGCTCTGGTATTTTATCTCCTGTGAATTTTTCAGCAATGCCCACCGTGCATCCACACACTTCACCCCAAAGCCCTCAGCTCCCTAGTGACAGGGACAGACAGCTGTCTGTCACACCAGAGAGCAAAGAGCAGCACATGAACAGGCCTGGCCAGAGAAAAAATAGCAGCAGCTCTGAAGAACAGTGCTGTGCTTTCACTCCCATATCCCTGTTCCAACCCCTGAAACACCCACAAGCAGGAAAATTGATCGAAGCCACTTCTCGCCCTCCCTCCCTCCCTCCCCTGAAAATTCCTCATCATCCTGCCCATGGCATCAGCTCCAGACAATTCACTGGGACTTACCCCTGGCAAAGTCTTCTGCTCATGCAGTGCTGTCTGGGCTTTGATGGCAGAGTCTCTGGCACAGTACGTGAGGAAAGCACAACCTGCAGCAGATACAGCGAGTGTCAAGTTAGACAGGCACTTGCAGATGAACATCAACACAAATGTTACATAATTTGGATGTGTCTAAAGCTCCAGGGGAAAAAAAATAAGACAAAGAAACAATGATAAAGGACTTGCAGGCCACATCTAAAGTCTATTAATTGCTGGAAAAGGGTCCCAGTGAATCAATGGGACTTGACACAGCTGTTGAACAAGGTGAGACACAATGGGAGAGCAAAAAGCTGATCTTGTCTGTGGCAGAAACAGCCCCAAACACAAGGATCAGGAGAGAGGCAAGGACCAGCATGACTGCTGATTAAAAACAGAAAAGAAGCAAGCAAGGAAGAAAAGTATCTGGGATTTTAGGCTTATACAAAAGCTCCGTGATCCAGATTCACAAATGGGAGAAAGCTATAGCAGGAGAGGCCTGACCTTGTGTGCTGTACAATGCACACAAACACACACCAACGTAGACAACCACGACAGGGGCAACACAGAGCCCAGCAGAGCATTCTGTGAGGGCCAACTTAAGAATTCAGATAAAAAGCACAGAGAAAAGGCCAGATCCTGACATTCTTAGTCAAGATATGACTCAACATCTCAGGCAAATGCTGGAGCCAAGGGAGGAGGGGAGGAGTCGTAGCCCCTCCAGGAAGAAGAGGGATCATCTTTGGGTGCTCTGATGCTAAGAATAAGCAAAGGAAAAAATCTGGCTGGTTATCAAGAAACATTTCCTAGCAGAAAGAGATTTAGACTGTGGAATGATCTCCCCAGGGAAGTGCCTGGAGCTCTGTCACTTGAGTTGTTTCAGATGAGAGTAGGCAAAGCACTGGAGAATAGACTCAGGATGCATCTGACCCCCTCACTCATCCCCCTCCTATCCACAGTGGCATTTCACATCCCAAGCAAAGGCAAGACGAGCCCCTCTGGCTTGCTGATGAATTTCCCTGTCTCCAGTGCTGTGCTGGGGCTGCAGATGCATTGTTATAGCCAGAGAGGCCGATTTTTCTGCCTCCACATTCTTGTGTCTGGCTTGGGGTACTCCAAAGCTGCTTCAGCTCTCCATGCAACCAAAGGTGGGTGCAGGGGCTGTCTGGACCTCTCCCCTCTACTCCAGTGTGACTCCAGGGTACACAACACCCTTAGGCCAGGCAGAAGCCAGCACCTCAGGACAACCCCAACCACAGCAACATAATCATCCTGTTCTTCCATCCCAACTCCAAGAAGTTGCTGCAGGTATAAGCACATCACATCTGTTCTCACACTTCTTGCTAGGGGAAAAAACCTTCCATAAACAGCACATAAGCACTAGACATCTCTAAGAGGTCATTAAAGCCCAGGTTTTGAACCAAAAATGCTGCACCAAAGTCGAACGTGGGACCAACAGGTAATTTAACAAATGCAGTGAGGCCAGGAGGAAGACACTGCTCCTGACAAAGGCAGGTTGTGGGGGGGAAGCTCCCCCACGGACTGCTCTGACATCAAGCCTCAAAAGCAGCTCTATAACCAGAGAGACCAGACTCTATAACTTCTATAATCTATTTCTAACACATTTGAAGTCCTGGTCACCAAAGCCTCAAACACAGATAGTCAATCCCACCTGCTGCTCCAGTCTGCTACTTTGCAAGTCATACAAGACTCATTCTAAAATAATCTAGGCCAGGTTTAGCTCACAAAACTCTGAAGTCAGCAGCTGGGAATAAGCAATTTATTCCACTAAAAGCTTCAATGAATTGGTACTATGCCCACGTGCAGCAAAGGCATCATACTTGCCTCAGGAGCATCAGCCATCAACCTAAGAAAAGTCAGGATAGGAGTGGAATTATGTCTACATGAAGCATAAAAACCCCATTCTTGAGTGCCATATTCCAGTGCTAAGGAATGTCAAAACTGAGGCACAGCACTCTGCCAGGCTCAAAAACCACAGTCCAAAGCTAAAAGTGAGAACTGGACAAAGACACATCATTTAGTGGGGATAAAGGAGAGACACTCCTCACACAAGGAGGTACTGTTATCGTGGCAGATCAGGGATTTGTAAAGGACAGCAACACCTACATCCACCAGCACCAATGTAAAAAAAAGTGCCATGAATCCCCTCCCTAGAGTCCTCTGGTCCTTCTCTTCCCTACAGCAAAGGCAGTAACATTATTCATCTTTTAGCAGCTCAGGTACCAAGAGGCAGCAGCTTCCAGAGACAGAAACATGCTGTAACTGTGGAGCCTGAAGATGCCTCGCTCCAGCTCCAACCCAAGGGCAATCCCAGCTGCTGCTCTGCTGTACATGGATGGGAGTGTTTGCTCAGCAGAAGTCACTTGTGCTCCATCTTTTCAGTAAAAGATGAAGCAGCACTCAGGCAGCCTCTAACATCCTGCCTGGACTGGGGATACAGGTCCAGGACAGCCTGGTCCACTGCTCTGTCCATGAGCCCTTCATGTCTCTAAGCTTTGAGGTTTGAAGACATTCATCTCATTCTTACTTCCCCAACAGCAGGAACCTGGGAAGCTGTGCTGGCTCTGGAAAGGAGGGAGCTAAAGATGCCAGCTATGTCTTTTGGAAAATATGATTACTGCCTTTCACAACCAGGTGTTTTGGAGGTAGAATGTAGTAGTCAATTCCATTCTCTTTGCAAAGTCCTGGTCAGAAATACAGGAAAAGGTTTGGCAGAAACACTGTGCTCTAAGCCTAATAGTGTAAACAAAAATTTAGGGAAAATAAACTTCCTTCCTGAAGAGCTGTTATCTCTTGCACACTAAATCTGCAGCTACTCCTGGGATGCTGTGGTAGGATTCTGCTCAGCATGTCTTTCATGGGTTCTTTGGGCCCCTAAAACTTTGAGCTTGACAGAGGCACCCAAGGATCTGCTCAAGAGTGAAGAGATGTCCACAGAGGTGCAGAGGGGCCTGTCACTCTCACTATGTTTTCTCACTTCCACATCTCCTGCTTTAGTTAACAGCAAGCTCGGACAGACAGGCTCAGGCCCCTCTGGGCACTTCTCACACCAAGTCAGCTGTGCCTGCTGAGACACAGGACGTGGTGTTAGAAAGTGCTCAGGGTGTTAAAAAGCATCAGCCTGAAGGTCCCAGGCACCCAGGCAGTGCCAATGACCCCTTCCCAGCACAGGGATGCAGGACAGCACCCAGAGCACTGTCTGCAAAGCCAGGCCACCACCATTCTGCCAAAGATCCCTCTATGTCCCATCAGTGTCAGTGGTACCACGCCACTTCCATGGGCTTCAGGAGGGTTTCTAGCTCCCTGAAAGCAGAACCCAGCCTAGTTCCACTTGCAAGAGACTGCATTAAAAATATATATATATTCTGTGCCTGATCCTCCCTACAAACTACACATTGACTCTGGAATTTACAGTCCCTTCAGATCCTAAATATTACTCCACACATCAGCAGTCTAAAGCCTTGAGCAAGAAAAGGCTGCTGGTTTGCAGGAGGGAGGGATCTCTAGATTCTGCTTAGCATCAGAAATCACATTAAATACTTCAGCAGGGGAAGCATGGAGTCAGTGGGGAGCTAATCTACAAGCCTGCAGAAGCTGAGTCAAAACTGGGTTGCCAGGGAGGCAAATTGGGCTGAGGATGTTGTTGTATCCTTGCCCTCTGGAAAAGCCACCTATCTGTCCACAGGCCTGTGAGAGGGATGCTCCTGCCCTTGCTGAATACTCCCCTGCAGTTCAGTTTGGCATCTCACACTCCTTAATCGCTCCACTTTCCCCACCATGAGCGCTCCTAGCAAACCCATCCAGTTGACACTTGTGAAGGAACTGCCTTCTGCCTAATCCTGGAACACAAGGCCAAAAATTTCCACTTGATTCTCCCCACTCAGCCTCCCCTGACCCATTCCAAAAGCCTGTTCAAACACCTCCCCACTCTACCCATGAAAATATTAGCTTTGAGACAAACACTGCCATTAACATGCAAATGTATCTGTGATTAACATAAATAGAAAAACTGCCTCATGAATAATATTAGGCTGGAACAGTATCAGCTACCAGTAGCCAGGTTGCTGAGACATGACTAGTCAGGTACTAACAAAACCATTTCATAGCAGAGCTCACATTTCTAGATCTCTAAGATTCTCCTCTGCCTCCACTGAATCCATCCATTCTCAGCACCCATACAGGACCAGCCCTTGGACACTGCAGCCCAGCTCACATCCTCCAGCCCCTGGCAGGCCTTTCCCTCCCTTTCTTCCTCCCTGGAGGCAGAGCTGGCTGCCCAGCTCCATGTCAAGCTGCAAGGGAACACAAGAGGACACACTGGGCTTCACCAGCAGTGCTGGCTTCTCACACAACCACTTCCTCCCCTTTGGGGAAGAGAAAGGGAAAAAAGCAGATGGAAGCTGCATGTGAGCTGTCAATTGGATCTCACTGCAGATCAGGAACATGGGGAGAGAAAACTGAGCCTGCTGTTAGAACTGCCCCAGAAAAGTGTCTTCTGTAGAGTGCAGGAACGAGCCTGAAGCCAAAGTGCCCCCTGCTCAGGGGCTGTGACAGTGCTCCAGGCCACTGCAGCTCCCGGGTCAGGCCTGGCACCTTCCAGGCCTGCTGGTGCCAGCAGCAGCTCCTCACCAGGATGGCATTCCTGCATGGAGCACCAGCCACTGCAGCCAATCCTGCTAAATGAGAGTGAGCAGGCATCAGGGTGGGCTGGATTGTGGATCTCGTTCCCTCACTGCACGCTAAACCCCCACACACTTCCTTGTGAAGGGATGACTTCTTTGGAGAGGCTGTTCCCAAAACAGGCTGAGGATCTACATTGCAAACTCATGCCACCAGGGAAGGAATCCCAGCCTCTCACTTTGTACAAAACAGGACGGGGAGGGGCAGAGGGAACTGAAGGGCTGTGGAAACAACCCCACAAAAACCACCAGAGAACCTCACATCTCAACAGCCTCTTCTCCACAGAACAACCCCTGACCAACAACACCCACATCCACCCAAAAAATATAAAATGTTAGGACCAAAAGGATGTATTTATTCTGCTGCAGAAATCCTGCTTTTAATAGCATGTTAATATCACACACACCTGGCTAATACCACTGCTGCCCCCTCTAATTTCCATACCTAAGCAGATCCCTAGAATTTGTCTCCTGCCTGGAAGCTGACCTCAGACCACACAGTCTATATTTAAGATGTCAACTGGAATGAAATGTGAAATTGCCTCTTGCCTTGGGCCCATTCTCTTCCTTGCTGGGTTTGAAACCTTGCAACTCACCATCCCCTGGCAGCAGGTTTGGATGCAGTTCCTTGCACACAGAGACACAAGCACATGGCATCCTCGTTTTTCACTCACAACCAGACACACTTCTTCAGCTAAATTCATGCCAGCCCAGCCCCCACAGGCTTCAATGAGAAAGTGATTTTCTTTTGTGCTGGAGTTAGATTTGGCCTTTTGTTTGAAAATACACTTGCTTTTCTCTTATCCTCTTCCCTCTCTGCTCAGTCTAGAATGGTTCACGTTGCCAAGGCACTCGATTTTTCCTACCCTTCCTCCTAAATCTGAGCTATTGGGACTGAGCGTGGCACACTCCCTCCAGCATGCACCAACACACGGCCCCATCGCAGATCATTTTAGGGCACAGCAGCCCAGGCTGAGCACCGACAGCTCTCAGGGCACTCACTGTCGGTTCCCTGCAGGTTGTTCTACCTGTGCCAGGGAGCGAGGCTGCCATCCTCCCCTCGGATCTCATAGCAAACAACTCCGTGAGTTCCTTTCCTGGCTGGAGCCGTGCTGGTCACAAGATCCCAAACACCTGCTGGGGTGGGGTAGAGCCGCTCCGCTGAAGGGAGCTGCCACGCCGAAACGCGAGCTCTTCAGTATAAAAACACAACAATAAGCGAGGCTAAAGGAGCCTCCTCAAACTTTTCAGCACCCATTTAAAGGTCCTTCAGCGAAGGAAGACCCCCTTCATCTCCCCGTGTGCCATCACGAAGGCCCCTCACCTACCCCAGACGCCACTGACAGCAGCACATTCGCGGCCAATATTCTTTGTTGCACGGATTTTAAAACCGCAGCGCCGAACCCTCGCCAGGTGTGAGCCCCCTTAGGGTTCGGCCAGCAGCCCAGTGAGGGTCCCGCTGCGGCCCCCGCGCTCCGCAGCAGCCTCGGCCCGGCCCACGCTGCCCATCGACGCCTTTGTCACCGCACCCCACGCGGGGCCACAGGCCCGGGGCTGCCGGCGGGGCTCGGGCCGCGGCCGG